>QEOT01007608.1:134820-176154 GCA_003123785.1 Pterocarya stenoptera
ATTCCATATATTATGTCACTCGTGTTAAAATAATTTTCAGAAAAAAATTGAAGGCTGAATATTAGAGAAAAAGATGAAACTTGAGTATTAGTATCAAATACAAACCCGCACATCCGCCACTGACGTACGAACACGCTTATTCATCCCAATAATCTTTGATTTATCCTCCACTGTTTGAGTCACAGTGTCAATAGCGTTTCTGTATATCTGGTTTCGCATCTTTGCTAAGTGTACTCCACTGGACCTCTCACTTGATGAAAGATCACTACGCTGTCGCTTCTTGGATATTAAGGCATCCCTATATTTGTCTATTTTGACAATTGATTCGCGTAATAATTTTGTTCTAACCCTGGCAGACACCATTGCAGCCTCATTAACACAATACAATGTATACTATATAACTCTTTCGTAGCATTATAATACAGATACACAACTTTACATATAACTACTGTCTAGCACACAAAAACAAGACCTACAGGAAAATAAGGTTCTCTTTCATGCCTAAAAGGAACATACAAATATAAAATGTACACCAAATAATCACTAATGAATATCTAGATAGTACCAGGGGTGTTAAAAAAACCAGTAAACCAGTAGAACTGGGACCAAACCAGTGAATATCTAGATAGTACCAGGTGTGTTCGGTTCAGTTCCTAACCGGTCCAACCCATAACTGGTTCTAAACCAGTCCGGAACCGGTTTTCAAAATTATTTTGAAAACCGGTTTGAACCGAACCGGATTGGTATATATATATTTTTTAATTTTAATTTTTTATATTATATATAAAAATTATTTATATAATTTTGTATATTATATTATATATATTATATATATTATATGTTAAATTGCTAAATAATATAACATGAAATTTTAATCTTATTATTCATGTCTATTAATCTTATAACATAAAATTAATATAACAATTGATATAATATAAAATTAAAAAGTTTTAATATAACATTTGATTTATGATATAACATAAATTAATCTTATATTTTTAATATAACATTTGAATTTTGATAGTAACATATAAATTTTAATTTATACTTTTTTAGCAAAAAATTATAAAATGAGGGATATGGGTCAATCACTTGCTAAAGTTTTGTTGGAGTATGATTTTGTTTATCCATAAAACTGGAAAAACCAGACCAGACGGGACTGGAACTGGAAAAAACGAAAGTTCTGGTTTCGGTGGTTAATAGGCCTGGTATTGGTTCTTAAATTTTCAGAACCGGTGGATACCGGTTTGGTTCAACAAAATGTCCAAAACCAGACCCGTTACACCCCTAGATAGTACGCTTAGCTTAGGACAAACACAGGTGCTTTGCAAATTAGAAATTGAGAAGACCTATAAGCAAGTGAATGGGGAGTTTCTTCATTGTTTGCTTAGGAGATACAGATTTGGAAAGAGATACAGATCTTGAATAGCGCATTATATTTCTCCAATGTGCCTATTATTGGTGAATGGCACTCCCACTAGCCTTTTCAGCAACTCTCGTGACAAACTAGCCGTTAATTTTCGTTAATTTTATGGAACCTCTTAGCAAAATGTTATCAACTACAGTCAGTTTTGTCTCTGGCTTTCAATGAGAGCAAGTTATCTCGATGTGATTAGCATTTCACATTTGTTGTTCATAGATGATATCCTAATATTTTGTGAGGCGAACCCGGCTCACCTCTGCTCTTTGAGGGCCATTTTCCATGGTTTGAAGTTGACTTTGAGTTGAAAGTCAATTTAACTAAGGTTGTGTTTGTTTCGATGAAAGTAATTTTTGGGGAAAACATTTTCATCTCTTACCTTGTTTGGAAAGGGCAGAAGAAAGAGGGCAACGGAAAAGGAATAGTGGATCAATAGGAAAATAATGAATGAATTACCCCTCTCCAAGGTTGTAAGTCATTTTCCTCATTTCACATCAAAACAAACGCAGATTAAGTCAAAGCTGGTTCTAGTCAAAGCTGGTTCTGGTAGGTAATGTCCCTAATGTGGATAATCTTGCTAGTATGATAATCTTGCCCTCCTCTTGGACGCCTCTTTCAAGGAAAAATCTATTTGGGATGGTGCGATAAAGAAGATTGAGAGTTGATTGGCCGATTGGAAGAAGACATATTTGCCCAAAGGTGGGAGGATCCCCTGGATCAAGAATATTCTCTCTAATTTGCCTATGTATTTCCTCATTTCACATCAAAACAAACGCAGATTAAGTCAAAGCTGGTTCTAGGAGGTAATGTCCCTAATGTGGATAATCTTGCTAGTATGATAATCTTACCCTCCTCTTGGACGCCTCTTTCAAGGAAAAATCTAGTTGGGATGGTGTGATAAAGAAGATTGAGAGTTGATTGGTTGATTGGAAGAAGACATATTTGCCCAAAGGTGGGAGGATCCCCTGGATCAAGAATATTCTCTCTAATTTGCCCTCCCCCCCCCCCCCCCCCCCCNTATTAGTTCAAATTTCTCTCAGTAAACCGGGCCAAGATGTCCTCTTTGGTTCAATTGTGATTTGGGAGTTCGAAACTTGCTTTTATTCAACCGTGCCCTTCTAGGAATTGGCTATGGTGGAACCAAAATGAGAGGGAAGCCTAGTGGAAAGCCATGATGGATTCTAAATCTTGGTTTGCTAACAAAGCACATGAGCCATATGGGGTGGGGTTAATGCAAAATCTCAAGTAAGGATGAGTTTCTAGTCATACTAGACTGAAGGTGGGTGACAACTCTAGAATTAATTCGAGCATAATTTATGGTGTCATAGCAGGGCCCTCAAGGTAGCTTTCTCAGATATGTGTAGTATTGCACGTGCATTGGAGACTTTAGTGGCTGGTCTGCTAAAGTTCTTCGGCCGCACCCCTTAGTGGAATGTTCCTTTTTTCAAGAATGGTGCATGTTGGGTTATGTGGAGCTGGTTGTGAGCTGAGAAGACGTCAAGCTGAGAGTTCGCCCAACTCTCGCTCGACATGGCGCTTGAGCAAAGGACAGGCAGAAAGTTCGCTCGCATAGCGTTCGACATTGGGCTTGAGCAAAGCTCAACCCAAGAGTTCGCTCACAGTTCGCTCAATGGTTGGCTTGAGCGAATGTCAGATAGAAAGTTTGCTCGAGGCTAACTTGATAGGCCGCTCAAGCAAATGTTGGAAAGAGAGTTCGCTCGAGGCATGTTCGACACTCCGCTCGAGTGAATAACCCAGAAAGTTGCTGCCTTAGGGTTTCTTGTGCTGTGCTATATATATGTAATGTTTAAAAGCAGAAAAATGTGGCTTGAGTATTAGATTAAACAAAAAATAGAGAGAACGGCGATTTTGTGAACACAAGAGAGAGAGAGAGAGAGAGAGAGAGAGAGGCCAGAGGCTCCTACCTTCCTCTGTTGGGACAAAAGCCAGATAGCATGAATGATGCTGGTTGGAACTTGTTAGATCGACAGGTCTTGGCATTTATATGGTTCACCCTTTCAAGATTAGTGGTACACAATGTTATCAAGGAGAGAACCACCGCAGATCTCACAACGTTATCAGTGGCTCACCCTATCAAGATGTACACGACTGCTGGAGAAGAACTAGATGCACTGGGAGTGGGAGATGTCTGCATTATACTCCCAAACAGGAACGTGTGGCCTTTGCAGCAAGTCAGACACACTATAGACCTAAAGAAAAACCTAATCTCTGTGGGACAGCTTGACAACAGTGGTCATTCAGTAGCGTTTTCAGGAGGAGCATGGAAGGTCACAAAGAGCGTGTTGATCTTGGCGAGTGGTAAGAAAACTGATACTTTGTATTTGACATCAAAATCCAATGATGTGCAAGAAAATACAAGGTTGCGGCAAAGTAGGCTTGGTCGCATGAATCAAATGGGGAAGCATAAGGGAGTCAGTTTTGCAATTCCTCGTGTATCTACAAGCCTGGGGAAATCTCCTGAGACCACAGTGCAGAGTAGAGGTGTGAGAGACAAGGATAGAGTGTCTAGTGATCTAAGATCGTCTACACCTACAGTTGCTGCTCGCAAGGTTGCCAAGACAAACAGACCTCCACAGTGGTATTCACCTACCTTGAATTATATCCTACTGACTGAAGGTATTTATATCCACACTGTTAGTGTCAAAAATGCTTTTCTTCACGGGGATCTTAAAGAGTGTATTTATATGAAGCCCCCTTCGGGATTATTTTCTTTCCCGACTTCACAGGGGTGTAAGCTTCGTCGCTCCCTTTATGGTCTCAAACAAGCTCCAAGGGCTTAGTTTGATAAATTTCGAACTACTTTATTGCAATTTTCCTTCCAGCAGAGCAAATATGACACTTCCTTGTTTCTCCGAAAATCAAACCTGGGTATTATTGTTCTTTTGGTTTATATTTATGATATTGTGATCACTGGTTCCGATTCTGCTTTACTTGGCCAGCTCAAGATTCATCTCTCCGAATCTTTTTTTTTTTTTTTTTGGATGTCTGGGAACCTCCCCAAGGCTGGGAACCCCTGCAAAGTAAACCGAGGGTTCCGTGCACCGCACCCTCGAAAGTTTCCCTACACGGATCTCTCCGAGTCCTTTTATATAAAAGATCTTAGATCTCTCACATATTTTATTGGTCTTGAGGTGTATCATAGTCCATCTGGTATTTCCCTCAACCAACAAAAGTATGCTAGTGACCTAGTAGCTACAACCAGTCTGCAGGAGGCCACCTCTGTTGATACTCCCATGGAATTGAATGTTAAGCTTCGCAAAGAAGAGGGTGACTTAATTGTTGATCCCAGTTTATACCGGAAGTTGGTGGGTAGCCTTGTCTATCTCACAATTACTAGACTAGACATTTCCTTTGCAGTACAACAAGTCAGTCAGTTTCTTCAGACTCCTCATCATCTCCATTTGGCTGCTGTTCATACGATCATACGTTGTGTTCAAGCCACTTCTGCCCGTGACTTATTCTTTCCTACAAGCAATTCTCATCATCTTACTGCTTATAGCGACGTTGATTGGACTGGTTGTGCAGATACACATCGCTCCATTACTGGTTGGTATGTGTTCTTAGGTGATGCATTGATCTCCTAGAAGAGTAAGAAGCAAGACAGAGTCTCTAAGTCATCTACAGAATCTGAGTACCGGGCAATGTCTCTTGCTTGTTCCGAAATTATTTGGTTTCGAGTTTGCTTGCTGAGCTAGATTTTTCTGAGACTGATCCTACACCTCTACATGCTGATAATACGAGTGCTATTTAGATCACGGCCAATCCTATCTATCATGAGCGCACAAAGCATATTGAAGTTGACTATCACTCTATCAGTGAAGCATTTAAAACTCGTGTTATCAGTCTTCCACATGTTTCTACTGAACTACAAATTTCTGATATCTTCACCAAAGCTCTCACTCGCCATCGACATTGCTTTTTAAGTAGCAAATTTATGCTTGTTAATCAACCCGCATCAATTTGAGGGGGGTTGTCAATGGACAATAAAGTATGCTAACTATACAAGCCTAAGTAAATTAAGGAAAGTCGAAATAAGGAAAGAAGAATAGAAGGAAAGCGTAAATTAAGGAAAGCTTTGCCGTCTATTGACAGGTAAACCACGGAACAACGGTAAAATCTTGCGAGAAGAGAGATCGAGCAAGTGAGAGTTAGCTGAGAAAAAACTTACTAGACTTCCAAGGAGGAAGCAGAAATTGCACAAGAGATGGGCACGTCAACCGAAGACAGAACAAGCTGGCAGCAGGAGGTGGGACCAATGGCCAAGATCAAAGAAGAGGACCTCAGCAACAGGTTCTCTGATGTGTTCCAAGGTTAGTGCGAGACTAGATATTCCCAGTACAGTGGGAGTTGAGTCGCCATGCAGATGTATTGACTGAGGGCATTATATGTGACGAACTAAAGTCGTGCATGACTTCAGTTGGTCTTCTGGCTTGAAGACAGGTGTTGTGCGTTGTAGAGGTGATAGGGCTTGTCCTAGAGATTGTGGCTAGCATGTGGATGAACCAGGCTCCAAGTGGGAGATTGTTGGGTTATGTAGAACCTGGTTGTGAGCTGAGAGGACGTCAAGTCAAGAGTTCGCTTGACTCTCACTTGATATGGTGCTCGAGCGAAACTCAGGCAAAGAGTTCGCTCGAGTAGTGCTCTACAATGGGCTCGAGTGAAGCTCAACCCGAAAGTTCACTCAAGGTGCGCTCGATAGTTGGCTCAAGCGAACGTCGGACAGAGAATTTGCTCGAGACTCACTTGATAGGCCGATTGAGCGAATGTTGGATAGAGAGTTCTCTCGAGGCGCGCTCGACACTACGCTCCAGCGAATAACCCGAAAGTCGCAACCTTAGGGTTTCTAGCACCGTGCTATATGTATGTAATGTTTAAAATTAGGAAAACGTGGCTTGGTATTAAATTGAATAGAAAATAAAGTGAACGGTGATTTTGTGAGCACGAGAGAGAGAGAGAGAGAGAGAGTTGAGATTGCAAGTAGAGGGAAGCTATTGTAACTCACTATGTGTTGTAAATCTCCTTTGAATAAAATCTCCTGCAGCTCCGTGGACGTAGGCACGTTGTCAAACTACGTAAATTTTGTATCACGTGATTATGTGATTGATTCTTGTGTTTCTGCATTTATCGTTTCACTGTCTTTCTCACTATCGTTGTTTGTGGGTGTGTTATTCCCCCAGCAGTGCATGACAAGGAGGTTAATGCCTTCAAAAAGTTCTTCAACCTCTTATACTCTACTAGATTACGTCTTGAAGGTGCAAATAAAATACTTGGCCCATACCAAGAAAGGAAAGCTCATTGTCCAATCTTTCTATAAGACTCGTACTTCTTATGCCTCAAGACAATAACCATTTCCCTGGGAGGAATATTTGGAAGACGAAGGCGTCTCTAAGTAACCTTGTTGCCCAGACAACCTCCGTAGGGAAAATCCTCACCATGGACCACCAAAGGAAATATCATATCGTTGTGAAAGATTGATGCCAACTGCGCTAAGAGAGTAGGGAGTTTGTAGCCCACCTTTTACCACATTGTGAGATTGCCGGTACAATTTGGAATAACGTATTCAATGGAATTGGTTTGGTTTGGATTATGCTTGGAAGGATGGGAAAAATCTCTTCGCCAATTGTAGAGGGTTGTATGGCATCCCACAAGTGCAACAGTGTAGAAAGTGGTCCCTAATTTTCTAGTGTGGTATATTTGAAGGGAAATAAATGATAGACATTGTAAGGACTGCAAGCAAACACTACAGGAGCTGTAAACTTTCTTATTTAATACTTAGGCCTCTTTTGTTTTCACAGATGAGATGAGATGAAAGTTGAATAAAATATTGTTAGAATATATTTTTTTAATATTATTTTTGTTTTGGGATTTAAAAAAGTTGTTACTTTATTTTGTGTGAAAATTTGAAAAAGTTATAATGATTAGATGAGATGAGTTGAGAAGAGTTGTGAAACAAACGAGGCCTTAATTCCTTTGGGTAGCTTCTATAGATTGTATGGGCTGCATTTCCATTATTTTCTCGTCTCTTTTCCTATTTCTAATCAAGTGTTCCTCATGTATGCTACTTGTGTATTTGGGCTACGCCTTTTGCACTTTTTGATGGTCAAGATATTTTGATCTTCATGTTTAAATCTCCATATAATTTGATACTTTTATGTCATGTATGAAAAATTTTAAATGGAAAATCCTAATGGTTTGAAGATAGGGTATAACAGCTGTTACTGTGTTATATGTCAATCTTTAAAATATGTTATACCCTATCTTCAAACCATTAGGATTTTTCTGTTTAAAATTTTTCATATGTGGGATTCTTTAAGTCCCAATGTTTTACTCAAATCAGCAACTTACCAATACCATGTTTGCACTCACTTTATGTTCTGTCCTCTTAGCAACTTTTCAATATCATTAAACCATTAATTATTTTTGTGTGCATATGTATCTTTCTTGTCACATAATTGATTAACAACCTGCAGCATAAAGGTCTTGTGGGTGCTTCGTTGAAAATCATATTACATATAACCAAGTTTTTAGATCCCCAATCTATATTGAAACATACAGAATCCCACAGCACACAGCAATTATTGATGAAGGTCTTTTGTGTGTGGTTGTGGATTATGCATCTATATATGTCTTCAAAGGACATATTTCAAGTGCCATGTAATGGTATCCTATTTGTAATATCAAAGTAGGTGATACATTTCATTTGCACCATGACGAATGGTATATGCTACGCATCATAACTCATCAAAATTGCTCTCTTCAATTACCAGATAGATAAGTGCCATTATCCCATTAATTGCAAAGTTTCCACCGCTGTCTCAATCATGATACATTCTCATTCTACTTCAATCACGAGGAATTGAATTCGTTTCTTTTCTAAAAAAAAGCATGTCACGTCATTAAAAGAAAAATATGTGATAGGATTTAGTAATAAAATGAGTAAAATATACCTGGCCTTTCTAGACGTATCTTGGACACTTTCTTTGAGGTGCTTTAGCTCCTCTGTAGCCACCGGAGGTGGAGGTTTAGGGTGGGCAACTCCAAAGGAATGGTCCTCTGATGTATTACCAAGAGGAATGCCAAGAACCCTTCTTAGCTCTCCTGTGCGTGTATATTTCTGATTGCCTAATACAACCGGGTCCAATGGCAAACATTGAGGCAGGGGTGGCACATCAGGTGATGGTGTTGCACTCCCCCGGATTATAATATTCCCAGAATTAAACATTATGCATTTAATGCCCTTCTACGACTTCCAAACCTGTACAAATAGTTTGCAGACCATAGTCCAAAATCAACTTAAATCTCTTACTTCATGCACTAAACGATGACATATGGGGTAATAAGGATTTCAATTGACTCTCCTAATTAGTGTTGCTACAAATGCAGGTCTAGTGCAGTGGCCAACACTAACCACAAGGAGTACTTCAGAATGCTAGGAAAGAGTACTCTTTGCTTCAATCTAACACTAGGAATACCAATAAAAAAATCTAGCACTAGGAATGATTGATGAGAAAGTTAAAATGGAAAAAATGCTCAGGTCTTGAGAAATAAAGAAAGCAAACTCAATTGAGCATTAAACAATTACAATCTCTAGGCTTGGTTGAGTTCGTTGAGTTTTTCATATTCAGGAACAAAAATAACAGAGAATCCAAGACAACTCCGCCAGACTGCCCATCTTGTCCTTTCCTCAAGCATGAAGCTTGTTTCATCAGAGATCAAACCTCAGTGCATTATACAAGATGAGATAAAACCCAATTAATACTCGAACGAACATGAATATCTGACAACCTAATAACCATGACTAGCTCTAACTCTATTCCCAAGGAACCGAAAAAAAAATAAGACAAAAGACATTTATAAAATTATTCAAAATTGAACTTTTTGTATCACTAAAATTTACGACAGATTAGAAAAGCATTTTCGCGCTTTTTTTTCGAAATTTTTAGAGCATACAATCTGGACTTTTCTTTTCCTCGGCTTTCCGGGAAACTAAACAGAGGAAACTAAATAAAATTGAGCTCTTTCAACTACAAATATTTAAATACAAACATTATTTTTGGGAAAATTAATGGACAAGATCAACAGGGTTCGAAATGAGATTAGATGAAAAACGTCAAAATGAGAGCGAAGTGTGGGAGCAGTACCTGAGATTCAACGAGGCCGTGTTCAGATCAAACTTCTCAATTTCAGACACAAAACTAAACTAATGAAGCGGGAGGGACGAATCCCACTTTATAAATTCGTATTTTGTGTTTGGAAAATCATATCATCTCATTTGACAATTTGTTCTTCAGGATTATAAATAAAAATGCTTTTTTCTTTTTCCAAAACTTATGCCTAATTTGGGTAGTCTTTTATTATTATTTATTATTTTATTATTATTTTTTACATATTTTTTGTTATTATTCATTATTATTTAATATTTTATTATTATTATTTTCATTATTATTTACAAAATATTTGAAAATACTTCACCATCCAAACGCAAGTCTAATATTTGTGTTAAATAAAAATAATTTTATTAACATTTTTCAAATATATTTGAAAGGAAAGTTAAAAAAAAAATAAACGACAAATATTATTATTGATGATTGTGAAAAATGATTTTAAAATGAGATGTCAAATAGCTTGATCCTTTATTATTTGTCAAATAGCTTGATCCTTTATTATTGATGATTGTGAAAATTTTAATAAGGACCGAAGAATAAAAAAGTTATAACTTTTTTATTTTTAGGTTTATAAATTTTTTTAAAAAAAAATTAAAGTTAGTTCT
This sequence comes from Pterocarya stenoptera, assembly GCA_003123785.1. Classification (NCBI taxonomy): domain Eukaryota; kingdom Viridiplantae; phylum Streptophyta; class Magnoliopsida; order Fagales; family Juglandaceae; genus Pterocarya; species Pterocarya stenoptera. The sequence continues at coordinate 145,032 of QEOT01007608.1, forward strand.
TGAATTAACACTTTGGCATTGTATTTAGAAAAAAAAATATATTTTTTATTCTTGAATTTCATGTTTAGAAAAATATCTTTATGTGATTTTCGTTTAGTCATATGCACATGATATTTCACGTGTCTAAGAAAATATAAAATATAAAATATATATTTAAGAAGTTCTAGAAATAGAAACACTAAAAATTGAAGTAAAAATTATTTAAAAATAAAATAAAAATATAGAAGAAACATATATTAAAAACATGAACAATTCAATACAAATTGAGGCGAAAAACAAAAGTCTAAAATGAGGCCTTTCTGTAGTTATAATAAAATGATATACATTACTTTAAATAATATATTTATAAATTACTTAAAATCAACATCGACAACTTTGTAGGATGCAAAATTATAATCAAATGTTCTATCCAAGATTCATTAAGATATTAATTTTAATAGATAGCATGATTAATAGATAGTTGATCATAACAAATTTTTTTTTTTTAAGGAAACTGTCATCATTCATTCATAAAAAAAATTTACATCTATAACCGGATATATGCTAGGATATCTCCATATCAACCATTACCTCATAAACCAATTAGTGTATTTGGAGTTCGATCAGTACACTATTTCCTTTTGTGACTGTCTGGTCTTCACTACTGTTGCTGCTCTCTATAAACAAATGCTCAAGAGACAACACTCTGCCTAAACAAAGACTCAAACTCACCCTTCACAGAAAAAGAAAACTCAATCTCTACAAATAAACATTTAAAAGACGAACTTTCTTTTTTTTATTTTTACTAAACAATAAAGAAAATAGTAAGGAAAGCAGTAAGATAGATGTAAAAGATGACGGATTACAGTATTGACCAACTCCGGTAGATTTCGGAATGGCACGTGAAGGTAACATGCTTATCTTTTTTCAGCCACAAAAGTCAGATCTGATGGTGGCGATTCTTGTAATTCGGCGTTTGTGGGTGACACATGAGGACCACGTGCAGTTGTGAGCAACGCATGAGGACCACACACTGTAATTTTCACAAAACCGTTACTATCCTCCAAATGATTTATGACTTGAGAGTCTTCTTGTATTGCACGTGTCTCTTGAAAGTTGCCAAAAAACTATAAATGTGTCTTTTTCGGCCTTGAAGCAAACAAAATAAACTAATAAAAGAGAATTACCTTGATAGACAAAGTAAATAGATGGAGAAATGATTAAAGGAGAGGAAGATGCCTTCTCCTTCGGTAGCGAAAATCAGATCTGAGAACAAAATTTATTAGATGAGGGTTGAAGAATTTGTTACAATAACTTTTAATATCATTCCAACTGTTGTGAGAAATTTCGATAACACTCTACAAGCAATTTATGCATTTGGTAGATATACGTATCAATGCTTCAATTGGAGTATTAGTTTAATTATAAAAATATATTTAAGCCATAAATATTAGAATATATGTCATATTTTAGAAAATTTATAAGATCGAGGCTGTCTTTTTTACACATGATACTTTAAAAATAAATCTTAGAAAATATTATTTATATTACATCACCTTATATCACATGTTTCTCCCCATTTATTATACTCTTAAGCATTAATTATACTCTTTTGCGATATGGATGGAATAGTGAGACGAATGGGCTTAGGTCTCGATTGAGAAATTATTATAATTATTTTAAATTTTTATATAAAATATAATAAATAATTTAATTTTTTAAAATTTTAAAATAATAATAATATTAAAAAATAATCTCATCTCATCTTTTAATTTTTAAAATATTTTATTCAACTTTTAACTTTTATTTAAAATTATCTTATCTCATCTTATTATCTAAACGGGAGCTTAATATAACACAAAGCTTTTTTAATTTTTAAGTTGCAAGGGCCTTATTTTTTGAAGCAAAATATAAAATAAACTGGCACTTTATGGATTTTTTTCTAAAAGAACATATAAAAATTTATGTGGATTTTGTTCAATTGCAGAAAAGGGGCTTTGCATTTTGGGGGCCTTTGGCAGGAGCTAAGTTGCCTTGCATTTGAGGCGCCCTTGATTAAAAATATTATACCAACTCACCAAAATATTATAATGTACATTCTGATTCTATTTTGAAATATGAAAATTAAAATTATGTTGTATGACGTGTTATTTCATTCAAAAAGCCCAAGAGTTACTAGTAAGATTTTTTTTTTTTGGTTACTTTTAACTCTCTAAACTTAGCACCCACTTTACCTGTCAAGAGTCAGGAGTAGGGCTGAGCAAAAATTTGAAAATTTGATTCCACCTCCGACTCCACACCGACTCTACTCCGGCTCCGCTTTAACTCCGATGTCTGACTTTTAACCAATAAAGTTGGAGTCAGAGTCGGAGTCAGAGTTGGAAGTGGCAATGTACCAACTCCGACTCCAATTGTCTGACTTTAATATTGTATATATTTTATAAAAATGTCTTTTTTTATATATATTAATCATATATATTTTATATAACTATAACTTATATAGTTAATTAAATTCAATAATATACTAGTACGAGTAAATTATTATAAAATAATATGCTTATGCTATAATATAAATAGACTAAATTCACTAATAATAGTTTAATATATGTAAACACCATACTATTAACTATACCATGTAACACTAATGTATAATAACTAATGTATAATAACTAATGTATAATAACATTTAATTATAATGTATTGTGTATAAATACAAATATATAAATTTATAATAACATGTAATACTAATGTATAAATAAACATTAACATATAATAACATATAATACTAATATATAATAACAATAATTTGTACAATGATTTTTTTTTTCAATTTTGGTTATGTTTTAATAATTAAAAACAAAAAGAAATCTGGAAGCCTAAATCCGATTAGTGAGAGCTTAAGATTGTCAAATTGAAATTTCAAATAGATTAAGAAAAAAAGCCTAATAAAAAAGTCCAAATCCGACTTCGCTCCAACAAGTTGGATCGGAGTCAAATCAAAAGTTGTGCGAATCGGAGTCAAAATCAGAGTTAGATGTCTGATTCAACCTCCGACAAAGTCGGAGTCAGAGTCGGAAGTGGGGCACTCCGACTCAGACATTGTCGGTGCTCAGCCCTAATTAAGAGATGTCCCAATCCACCCTTAATACTAATGGGATCTTTCAAACTAGTTACCAAATAAACGGTAATGAGAGGCATTATACTCGATTATGCAATTGAGAGTGAAACAAGTTCAACATGAAAATGTAGGTACGATTGTGTTTATCAAACAAACCATAAAGATAATTTTAAATTAGTATCCCCTCAAATTCGAGTAACCATAAATGAGTAAAAGTATAACCATGAATCAGTTTTACAGTATTGATTGAATATTTAATATTATCAAAAGATCATTACACTGGTCATGGGTTAGTTTGTAAGATGAGGCCATCCTAAGTGGCTCCTGATTGATAAGTATGTGGATGGCACTTCACTAAGTAGTCTTTTAAGAATATCCCACTAGTTAATTCCTATGTCTCCACATTGAAGTTTTGAACTCACAAATTTGAAAGTGGGCTTTTGTCTTCCTCCAAAGATTTTAGCTGCACATTGATCTCAAAGGAATTTTCAATCAATTTAAAGCTTGATTCCAACAACTCGAAAGTGAAATAAAGCCAATTGACAAAGACTAGATAGGTTTCAACTATGACTCTCATCTCTTACTAAATATTTGTAAATGTTCTATAAAAATCTACACATACGATGATAAATGTAGGGCCTACTTTTTGTGTTTCTATCAATCACTTGAAGTCCTTCAATGAGAAGAACTTTTTCCAACTATTTTAGTATTTAACTCAATTTATGAATTTTTAGTCTATTATGTAAGCTTTTGAAAAAAAGAAAATCTATATATAATAAAAGTGCAAGTTTAGAGGCTAAGGCGTAGGAATTCATGTGATGGCTTGGACCAGAATGCCCCTATACAAATCCCATGTTGGGCTAAAATACCCCTGCTATAGATACTAATAGGACTCAAATACCCTGCTACAGCTCCTGAGTTAGGCCAAAATACCACTACTACATATTCGAATGGACTAAAATATCCCTACAACATAGCAAATTAGATAGGAATATCCCTTATCAAAATCAAACCAGACAATCAACATCCAACCTGTGACCTACAACGATGCAATATCGACCCACGGTGCCAACGTGGTTACAAGTCGACCCAAGGATGGACCACGACATGGTCGTGCATCCAGATCGACCAAGAGATAAACCTTGCACCATCGTGCATCTAGATCAACATAGGGATGGACCATGACATTGTCGTGCGTCTAGATCGACCCAGGGATTGACCAATTTGTCCAAGTGAGTAGCATTTTGCCTCCCATGGTGCTTGCCAAGGTAGAGAGCACTTTTGCTCTCCATGATACTTGCTTGGGGGTGGCAATCACTTTTGCTCTTTGCTTCCCATGATGGTTGCCTAGGTGACAAGCACTTTTACTCTCTTTGGTACTGGCATGGGGGGCGACCACTTTTGCTCTCAATTGCACGATGCTTGCCTAGGTGGCGAGCTTCATGCTCATTCACATTGCTTGCCACAATGATGTGCACTTTTCCTCACATGGTGCTCGCCACATTCGCAAACACTTTGCTTCCCATGGTGCTTACCTGGGGGGCTAGCACCTTGCCTCTAGGGGTGCTTGCCTGGGTGGCACGTTTGTTGTCCATCATGCTTTCTTGTCCATCATGCTTTCCTAAGTGCAGAGTTTCTCTTTCACGGTACTCGCTAAGGTGGCAAGCACTTTTGAACTTTTGCTCCGCCTTCCTAATTCTCTATTCGAGAGATCTTCTCCATCGACCTCCTTATCTTCAACCTCTAGTATTTCCTTTGCGGTTAGGTGAACAAGGAAGGGAACACCCTAGATGTTCCCAAGGGGCATGGCCAACAATGCTAAGGTGCACGTGCATTCAACTACCACTGACGGATGCTAAAGAAGTTCTATTGGGCACTAGTACCGATATAAGAAGGGAAGTGACTCCTAAACAAGAAGTAGCCTCGTTGCAAGTGCCAAAGTGGAAGAAAGGGCAATGGTGGTAACTACGATCCTAGCTGACTCTGGTTCTGACACATGTGGCACCACTATTGCTAGCCAAGGTAATGATGTTGCTTCAACCAATCCGACGGGTGAAGGTGCTGATACTGTGGGTGAAGAAAATTCCCCCATTGCATTGGAGAGTGCCTTCTCCCATGATTTGTCCCCCAATGGAAGTCCTTCGTGAAGGAATGTCGTTGGGCTGAAGCCTTCTTGTAGGTTCAGGGTGCCTCCTTGCAGGTTAGGGGTGCCTTCTTGCTCTGAAGCAGTCCCTCAGGTTGCCCCACCCTGTCCTAGAACTTCCAACACAAGTGGGATACCACCCTTTGCGTTCAAATCTAAGGATAGAAAGGCCTTTGACCCTATAGTTGCCAAGATTGCCACTTGCCCATTTAATTAAACTTTTATTCTTTACTTGATACATCGAATAGTCATTCTTCGTAGGGTTATCCACTTTGGTAAGGTGGGTCACCCAAAGTGACGCCGGACAGCGATTACTATGTAGGCTAGTTTCAACAGATGATTCATAGGAAAGAAAACAAGAGATTCGCCCAAAAACATAGAGAAAACGTTCCTGATGTCAATTCAAATTATTAATAACCAAGAATGATCTAAATCAACCCATAAGCCGGGCTGTAATAGCTGAAAATCAACTGTATTGAAATTTTACCAAAAATAGCAAAATTTCAATAATGATGCCAAAATTAAATACATAATAAAAGAATTAATCTGCCAAAAATTTGACTCAAATCAAGTTCAGAATCACTTCCAAAATAATAAATGAAATATTACCATAAAAGGTAAAAAATAACTAAAAATAGAAAATTGTAGGGAAAAACAGTAGAATTTGGTCTCGAAAATGATGCACACCGAGCAAAGCTTATGCCCACGATGTGCGCGCCGAAAAAATATTTCCGAATTGGGGTCATATGCGCAATTCTGATACTCGTATCCAAAGTTATGGCCAAAATACTGGAACGCGCCCAAAACTACCCCAACCAAGGAAAGATCACAATTTCCTGCCTTCTTTGTGCTGATCTGCCACCTCAAGGTATTTCAGCGCAGTCAACATGCAATCTGACAACTCAGTATCATCTGACTCAAATCTCCTGCATCACAAAGCTAGTCTAACTTGGAAGAGAATGTGCAAACCTCTCATTTATTGAGGGGGGAGTTTAGGCTGTGTCCTAGGCGCTGAAGGAGAAGTAGTGTTGGGAATAAGCTTATTCTTGCCTGGGCGGGCACTCATGCGTGTAGGATGGCAAAATCTTCATCCTGAAGGCTAAGGTATGGAGTTAAAACATGCTTTGGCCTCAAAACGGTATTTGTTTGCGAAAACCAAAAACGAATTAGATCAAGCTCCGGAGCATGAATGGAAGGTTGCCTAGGCCATCTCAATTCTTGAGGAGGAACTGGCCACAGAGCTCAAGCTCACCGAAGAGCTACGGGTTTAGCTCGAAGAGGTAATGACACAAGCTAAGAATGATCGCTGCTCTACCTATGTGCAGATGGTGACTTCAAGTGAGGAGTCGAGGGCCAAAATGCTACATTACGCTTGACACTAACCAGGACGAGCTGAAGGTACTATGGCTAAGTATCAATCCATCTAGAACGATTTTTGCAAAGCCAACACAAATTACCTTAAGTTGGCAGAGTTCACCAAATGTCATGGGGGAAGCTCATAAAAGATACTTAATGAAGTTGCAAATCACTCGCAGGAGAAGAGGGATTAGGCAACTTACCTTTATCCCCAACTATCCGCAGCCTTTAGGTTCATAATTGAGTTGGGGAATCGGCTGAAACCTTGTTCTGTGAACACTAAGGAGATTCTTGCTGCCTAACCTCGGGATAGATCTGAGGGTTTTTTATTTGTATGGATTCTTGCTGAAAAGGTTGCTTTGGTAACTTGGACTCTTTGAGTGTCCATGTGATTCTCGATGCTTTCTTTGCTCAACAACTTCCACCACCATCCTCTTATTGTTTTTATAGTATTTTTATAATTTTTGTGATTGTATTTTTTTAGAAGTAAGCTCCTGTTTTGACAATCTAATGGACAAACGGAAGTCATTGTAAGTGTGTGGAAAAAAAAACTATGCAAGTATCTACACTGGTATGAAACCTAAAAAATAGGCATCTTGGCTACATTTAGGGTGAGTTTGGATGTTGAAGTGAGTTGAGTTGAGTTGAGTTGAGATAATAAAATATTGTTAGAATATTATTTTTTAATATTAAAGTTGTTTTGGGATTTGAAAAAGTTGAATTGTTTATTATATTTTGTATTGGGATTTGAAAAAGGTGTAATGATGAGTTGAGATGAGTTGGGATGAGTTTAGCATCCAAACGCAGCCTTAGTCGAGCATTAGTACAACACCAACTTCCAATCAAGCACTAAATTAACACCATGAGAGGTTGTATATATATAGAGTTCCTCTCCACTGAGGATTGGCCTCTATATACCTGGTATTGCTCGGGATGAAACCCCCAAAGCCTTTGAACAAAAGTCTAATGCAAGCCAGTTTAAAATAGAATGACAAAAAATATATGCTGATTATAGACATCAAAATCAGAGGGTTTTTTAAGTGAATGATAAGGTTTATTTATTTGAGACTACAACTCTACAAACAAAACGAGTTAAGTCAAAAGCTTCTTCCAATATAAATAAAAAAAGAAAGATGTTGTTTATCATCCCCACACTATACATCACATGTGATTTATCATTTTTGTCTTTCTATTTAAACATACATATTTACATATCAATATGAGTGTTTAAATAGAAGGAAAAAAATGACAAATCACATGTTGGTATGTGATGTAGGGGATAATAAATAGAATTTTCACAGAGGGGTCCATGGCTTAATGGCTGGATCTTCTAGTCAAATTTCAGATGCATCCAAGTGTTTCATGTTAACTTGTTTGAAGCACAATTTGGCGCCTTTAGATATTTACGACAAAAATGACTTTTTGCGATAAAAAATAAACATTTTGATTGTGGTGAGATCGCGTCAGAAGCAATCCTGGAGCAAAAAATGAATGAGAGTTGCAGTAAAAAAGGGCTAGCTAGTGTGAACTCATTGAAGGTTCGAAACTTGAGGACATTCTTTATTTGGGTATAGGCTGAGGGGTAGGTGTAACCAGTCAGTCACGATCCCAATAACCGAGACGGAAAATGATAACTTACAATTAGTTAATAATATTTTATTACTCTACTTAAATTGAAGGATAGTCATATAAAATTAAAATTATTTTTTTGATGTAGTGGTACAATTATAATGATTTATTTAAAATGAATTGTAAAATAATTGTAAAAATGTTGTAGCCGTATCATTACCCAAAAGAGAATGCTTGTTTGACAATTGGATGACATATGTTTAATAAGTATTATTTTTGTTTAAATTATATCATGATTGTTATTTGAAAGACTTAAGATTTGGTCCATACAAGATGGACGAAAAGTTATTAGGACTTTTTCAATTATGGGAGTTACCAGCCCACTTGGAATATTTTACAAAAATAATTTTTTATGATTATTTTATTGTTTCTTGGGATGTTTTATGGATTAGAATAAAGTTTAAATTATATCATTAAAGCTATGATTATAAAAATGTATTTGGAATTGTCACATCATCCTAATTTGTAATGATCATTACAGAAGATTCAACTTTATAAAGGGTGATATATTTGTGGAGTTAGTCTATATATAGTCCCCAAATGGGGATTGCTCATGCAAGCCCAGTTTTAAAAAGTTTAAAATTACAATAATATCATTTTTAAAATAATTTTTTTCCTCTTTTATCTCCATTTATCAATAGGACTGCACACGCAGTTCCTTACTAAGGACTGTAAATAGAATTTCTCATATTTGTGAATCAACTTAATGATAAAACTTGTAATAAAGGGGCACTCATAGTGGACACCATTTCTCTTCATATGTCCATAGGTTATGAAGTGACGTAATGCCCATTCATGAGCTTTGATGGCTAGCCAGGCTGAGATAATACTTAGAGGGGCTATTTATATAGCCCCTCTCCTATTTGGATGGGGCACTTGCACCACAAACATAATCTCTCTCAATGTGTTTGTTCTCTCTAGTATCGATATTTCGGTTATGAAATATGTGAGTGTTCCTTTGGTCTTACCACATAGCACACTTTACCATCGACGAGGATGATTTTGGATTAACAACGATTGATGAAAATCTATGGAACAACTGCACTAGATCTACGATTTACGACACTTGGTAATATCATCTCCGTTATGTACTCTGATCTAGTATTTCTAATATTGGTATGCCACAAATCAACTGTTCTCGATTTATATTTTGTTGTGCGCGTTGTATTTTTTTTCACAAAAATATTTTTTTTTGTAATAAGAGACTTTTTTTCTCTTTTCGTAACCATGGCTACTGGAATTTCAATGAGTCGAGCTTGCGAAATTAAGAGCTGGAAGTGCACCTTGGTGCATCACATGTGCTATGGCACTGCTGCATAGGCAGTGACTATGGCCATATGTAATGGTTGTGGCCACACAAAGTAGAGTGGATCGGGGCATATGGAGAAGCTCCAAATCTTAACTATGAGACAACAACGCAAACTAAAGGGTGTTGTACACCCAGGTGTTGCGAGCACTGCATGGGTACTGCATCGTGTTAATTGCCTCAATGTAGCAACCACTTGGAGGTTTTGTATTCCTCGGTGTGGATTGCACATGAGGTGTAACCACCTTGGTGCTATGAGTATTGAAAGGCTGTAGCGAGAACCCGAGGTGCCTAAGCATCTCAGTGTAGCACACGCAAGAGAGTAATGCCTTGTGCTTGAGGGGCTAATGCAGATCCGTGTACTAGGCTACACAAATAGCTACGTGCTCTACCGCTGGTGGCGACAACACTGCAAGCAGTGCCTTGGGCAAGAACGACTGATGACAATGCACACAAAGGGTCACAGACTGTGACGTCACATACTTGGAGGTGCAACGAACACCCAATGCGGTGTAGCTGTCGTTGTGTGAGTGGCTCTGCACCTGGCTTGTGTGGCAAGCTTTGCAGTGGGTACAGCTACGCACGTGGCCCATGAAACAATCTCTGCTTCATGCAGAGCCGAGTACATGGGTGGTGCGGCAATCTGTGCCTCCCATAGAGCTTTGTGCCAAATGTTTGCAACGTAGCCAATGGCGTTGCGCCACCTAGGGTGCTACGACAACCGCTGTCTCGCGCACCAGGCCTAGCGGTAGTTTTTGCCATGTAAAACGTGAGTCCTTGCTACACACTACAATAAGCAAGGCCGTGGCCCGGGTGTAGTGTTGCCAACTGCTAGGATGTGGTGGTTATGAAGAAAGACAGCCATAAGCCACTGTTTTTCATGGTGGGTAGAGCCCTGTGGAGTGGACGAGAGGGTGGCGGTGGCTGAAGAATTTATTTTATTCTCTCTCTGGATGAATAGTGCCCTAATGGAGGAACAAGAAGAACAATTTTTTTTAAGGCTTGGCTTATATTTAAAAACAGAAAAACAAAATCCAAACCTGTTTAAAAAAAATGGCTCCATGTGGAGTGGCCCTTGAGCCCAACAAGAAAGGCCCACGCAGCAGCTCGACACCCAGGAAAGGCATGGCCTGCTAGCTATGGGAGAAAGCCTAGTACTTTAGGTGCACAGCCCATCCAAGTTTTGTGATCTTCTGGGTCATTAGAGGCAAAAAGGTCTTTGTGGTGTTTTGAACTCAAGAAATCACACACAAGGGCAATAAGCTCAACCATTGGGCTAGAGCTTATTATTGGTGTGTTTGTTGATTTTATTTATTTAAATCAACATGCCATTATGGCATATGAATATTATTTTGAAATATTTTTTGCATGTGATTATTGAATACATGCATGACATGGTATTATGAGATTATTCTTGTCACATTTGTTAGGTATTTTATTTTATGGTATAAATTGCGTATGTTATTATTTTAGAAATGTGACAATTTTATGTGGATGTATTGCGATTACATGTAATTGTGTGAGCTTATTTTATCACTTGTATTTGTTATGTTAATTTTAGAAATTAGTCTTTAATTTTTTAGAATGTGATAAAATAGAGAATTAAGTAGCATGAGTTTGTACTCTCTATCCTTTTGATTGGCTTAAAATGGATTTTTTCGATTTAGGAAGAAACGTTTTTTGCACGTGATTGACTCGATAGATTGCTCGATAGATTGCTTAATCTAGTGGGAGTATTGTTGAAATTGATCTAGAATTAATCTTCTATATGATATAAATTTGCGCAAAAATTAAATTAGAAATTAATTATTAGGTATTGTGGCACAAGAGATTATTAGGAAGCTTAGCAAATTTTCAGTCTTGCAATGTGTGTTAATTAATTTTGTTCTGACTTATATTGACACGATAAATTTCTTATATGTGTGTATAATTAAATATGCATAGAATAGTAACTTTGTGATAACAGAAAAAAAAAACCTAGAGATTGGATATGCGACTTATATGATGCATTAATCTCCTCCATGAGCAATAATTGGAAACAAATGAAGATTATTATGCATGTCAGATAGTTTTAGACCATTATTATTGTAAAACCTTTGAAAGGTCTGAGTAAAATTAGAAGTGCGTGTGGGACACATGCATTACAATTTTCATAGAAGTTGAAAGGATCAAAAATTAGATAGAGCTAAACCACTATTTTGTCTTTGAGAATCCTGTGGGTAATGACGGAAGTTGCACGTTGCTTTTGTAATGTAAAGATTAATTACTCCTATATTTGAGGTTGATCATTATAATCCTAAAATAATTTAGATTAACTCACAAATAAGCATACTCTCTAAAACTTACTTGTATGTCTAGTTAGTAGGGGCATTAAAATTTAAATGTGAAAGACTATTGATGATATTCTTGATTGGCATATTCATTTTAAAGGTTGTTATTAGTGCACCTCTATGTGGTATTAATATTAGTAATCTTTCTCAAGTTTTCTTTCTTTTTGGCGAGAACAAATATGTTCTTACAGATATATAAATTTTTTAGCACCCCATGAGAGTAATGTAATATTAAGCACATTGGAGGTTTGCATGATCACTGTGGCAAAAGTCTGAATAATTAGGTGTGACTTAATTAATGATAAAAATCTCGCATGTGGTTGCAATAATACAAGATAGGTTTTATGCTAAGATAGTTTCTCGCAAACTTTTATTTTATCTCTTATGTGGATTGGAAAATACAAAAACTATCAAGTAAGCGAGAAATAGGGATATCGCTCAACTTTTGAATACCGTTCCGGTGACCGTTTCGGTAGAGGTATTGGAACGAAATATTTCGATAATAGTACCGTTTCGGGATAATCTATATATGGATAAATTAATTTAATATATAGAAGCTATATTCCAAAATAACAATAATATAAGTCTTAAATATATTTACATTACTGCATAAATATTTACAGCAAAAATAAACACTGCATAAATCTACAACAAAAATATTTAAAACAAAAATAAACAACATCATCATAAAGATTCAAGATAAAGAACAACAAAAATATTAATCCCATGTTTTCACATATGGTGGGACGAGATCTCTTGAAACATCAACGTCGTACAGTATTAAGGTGGGAGTTGTGCAGTAGGTAAAAATTTGAAAAACCCAAAAAGCCCAATTTCAGAATCACTCAATTATGAAACGATCCTTTGATATTTATGCTAATTACAAAATCTCCATTTGCTAGCAACCTTTGTTTTCCATTCCGGACTAATTTTTGTACATTAGTTGTAATATCGAAAATCGGCCAGTATTGACCAAAACTTGCCGAAAGGATCAGTATTTGACCTGGTACAGAACATCCACCTCCACCGTGCCTAGTACTATTCTGGTACAATAAATTTCGACCATACCGGCCGATACGAAATGGTATTAAAAACTTTGACATCGCTAGTTAGCTACTAAAATGTCATAGATTGCATTTATTGCACAAGTGTATGTTCTTTTAACACTTTTAATGCGATATTGGTAAAGTTTATACCTAATTTGATTTAAGACTTAATAAAAACAATGATGTTGTGAGAATTCTTAGAAGTTTAGAAATTCGATGGTCACTCATTGATTCAGTAATATTATTTCTTAGGTGGAAAGATGTTATACTAAAATGTGTCATAGAGGCATAGGATGATGGGGGTGAAGTTTGAAAAATTGTAAATTTTCTCGCTAATGAGATCCCTCTCCTTTATTTAATAGAGTTAACGAGAAAAGACATATAAGTATTTTCTATGCTAAAGTTCCTACATATGTATACTAAGGACATAAAATAAGAAATATTGTCTCATCATATAGATGCGATTCTAAAGATTTTTTTTTTAACCAAAAGGAAAAAAATAGATAAAATATTTTCTAAATCATAATTGTATGTGTTATATCATGAAAGCAATTATCTTGCAGTCTTATGATTTGCTGGGAATGGAGTTGTAAGTGAATTATGGCGCAAAATAATTGTTATATCACACTTAGGTTGATGAAATATATGGTTCTAGCCTTAATTCTAACATGTCGTCCTTAAATCAAGTTCATTCGCATTTTATTAAGGTCGAGTGAATTTTATGCAAACGTGAATTCAATTATGATGAAAATATGAAGGATCTAAATTTGAATAATTTTAAGTTGCCTTCAGAAATTACTCATATTTTTTACAAGGGTAGGGTATTTTGTATTTTATTAACACTATTTTTTTTTAAGAATGTTTTATCCCACATTACCTTAACCTTAATATTTTCAAAGTTTATATAAAAGATCGCCGAAAATAGTGGAAGTAATTCACCAACTAGAGGGTGTACCACTAGTGATAGTGACTCCCAAATCTCACTAGAATCTAAAGATTTTCATAAATAGCGCGGTAGCTATATATTAGTATTTTCTCATCTTTTAGAGACTAGAACATAATATTTATAATATGTGCCCTGCTAAAGTTATTGAATTCACATAGTATGAATCTTAATATAGAATTTTAGATTCATTCCACTTTTATGATCCAACCTAGAGTTGTTGATTTGATTAATAAAGGAAAAGTGGAGTTGGTAGAGGTATAGATCCATCTCTTGGCATTACTTGAGTTGCTTTTAGATAGCTATTGGTCGCATATTTGCTGGAACTTTTCTTGAAAAAGTTAAATAATTTATTCTCAAAAAAGAATTAGATGATTAACTTTTACGATATTTAAGCGCAAAGTACTTAAAGTGCATGATTGTTGCTTGTATTATTTGGGTACAAAAAGCATATTTATGCAGTTGGTATTATTTTCATATGGCCTAAACCAATCATCTATTCTATGATACCCAATATACCTAATCATTTGTTATTAACGACATATTGAATAAAATTGGTTCTTTTTTTATAACTAAAAAAAAACCAATTTTATTTAATATGTCGTCAAAATTGATTCTTTGAACACTATTGACAATCCTAAAAAAGAATCCTCCTACGCAAGTAATGTTGATGACGATTTGGTTGTTTTAGATTATTAATTATGGCCTAATGAATGGCTTTTCATATTACGAGGTAATGGATATGAGTTTGTGAAAAGAAGCTCAGATCTCATGTCTTGTGAGACTGTATATAAGAAAAACAGTTTCTATGAGCTATTTTTCAAAATCCATTAACAACTAATGAGATGGTGAATACCAAAGAATCTATACTTACCTATACTTATTGGTGTTTCCATTATAGTTTGCTTATGTGAGTTAAAGGTTGTGATTTCATTAATGTAAATATGGCTTAATTGATTAAGTGGGTTTGTGATGCGATTTAGGTATGTCATTAAAAGTACTGGCTAGATTGTCCTTGGGGCAAAGATCCTAATCAATTTACCGTTAATGAAAAACAAAGGATGGCTATCTCACATGCTTTTGTTGAGTACAAGATATTCATATGAAACCCTGAAGTTACAAATTAAGTTTGCTAAATGAGATTTATGGTCACCTCGTAGATTTTTAAAAGTCACAGTTGGACTTGCTGACTAAAATCTAAGGCTTATGTTATGAGTTTGACCTTAAGTGAGATTTGCGATGAATCGATAACTTCATGGTTGTACAAAGGCTTTCTCATATAAAAACAGAGTCTCTTGGTAGATGCATGTTATTTTTTGGGAAGGTTAATACATATAAAATTGTGCATGAAGAGAAATGGTCATTAAAAACCACTTGAGAGTTGTGGTCTAATTTTTTTTAGTTGACCATGTGATTTCTCTCCCTTATAGTATTGCTCGTTTTGCACATGATAATGATGGTGAGCACTAATATTTGCATTTAGTAAGCACACACATTCATTATCAATTTTGGGATTATGGTGAAAAATGTATGTCGACAGGCTTAGATCGGCTCACTCACATGAGTGATTGCTTCTGGTACTTAGGTAACGAGTAAAGATGAGACATTGTGTCCCTTGATGCTTATGTAGCATATAGAGATGGTTGGCACAAATATATATGTCGCCTTAGTTAAGCTAGGATGAGGTATTTGCTTTTTGTTAAGACTATATTTGGGTAGCCCATAATCCGTTTAGCTTGTGGTTTAGTCAGATAGGAAATCATTTTTGACATTTTAAATAGCAAGCAAATGGAAGGGATTCGGGTTATGCGCTAAGATAGCAATTAGACTAAGATCTGTACAGTGTATTGAGATTAGACATATGCTCTTTTTGGAAAGAGAACTCCACCATAACATGTATTTCATACTACATGTACTTTTACGACTAACAGTAGAGGTGAGTGAATGGATCCATACTTCCTCACCGTGTGAGTTCTGTAGGTCAAGATTGATGACTTTAATTTATTTATGCCCTTTTGAAAACCTTTGACAGTGTCAAGAGGTTGAGGTTTTAGTGTCTACTATTTTGACATATTCTCTATGATCATGAATGATCCGGTTTAAAGAGATATTGTCATGAAAGCGACTAGACTAAAATTGAATGACATGAGGATGAGGGAAAGAATATTTGGTAACACATCAATATTGTGTTTGTACTCACTGCCAGCAAGTTATGTTGCTTCTGGGATGTTGTGACATAGCTGTGGATACATCATGTTTTTTGGAGATTGAGTATTGCTTTGAGTCATTCGGACTCGAGATGGATTATGGATGCTTAGTATGATGTGACCAAATGAGTTTGGGTATAATGAGACACTTTTAGAAATGTTATGCTGGTCTTTTGTAACACCTCGCTCCCCACAATTTAGAAAAAAGTTATTATTTTTTTTAGAAAATCACGAGAGCCGAAGTGCTAATAGAAAGTGCCCAGTTCAAAGATTCCTTATAATAAATAGAATCGTTTCGACTTAAAATACTGAAATCATAAATGAGAGTACACAAAAGCATTTATTAAAATTTCTAAAAATTTGTGCCCTAAAAAAACTATAACTTAAAATCTCTATACATGACATAAGCCACTGTCACGTCTCTGTGGACTAATACCCGTCCTACAGCTCTACCTTCATAACTCTGTGTGCGAGGTTGTACATCGACTTTACGTCTCAGGCCGTAAGGGGAGCTCATGATAGAATTTTGGTATACTATGGTGGACCACGCATGAGTCCATGCCTTGCACATCCACCCTGAAACTACATTGGTACCATGCACCTAAATGGCTATCTGATTAAATTTATCTTATTTTTATCTTACACTTGAACTTAAGAAATCTTACATGTCTTATGCAACGTGAGATGCATAAAATGCATAATATATACATAAATATAATATGCAGAATGAAACATAATAAATGACGTGCTTGCAAATATCATGACATGTGTGGTTTGTAAATACTGACTTCCAAATAATTGGCTTCAATAATAATATATATCTAGCTAATGTATGCTAATCCTAATTTATGATCAAAATATACCTCGCAACGTTAATCCAATATTTTCGACATGAAATCGATCACGTGAACTAGAAGGAGAGAGAAAATGTGAGGGATGTTGGTGGATTAGAGGTGCTATGCATGATTTTGGGTAAACAAAAACTACACTGGGGCTTGAAGAGGAATGAGATACATGTAAAGTGCATGGAACTGAGTGTATATATAAGGAATCAGTTTAAGAGTTTTAATGTGAAAATGATTTGTAAAATAAGAGAGTTCTGTTAGGGCATGAATCCTAGTGGAAGGTGAAGACGTGCAAGGCTTAGAGTTTGAGAAAGCATTCGGTTAAAGAGTTTAACATGAATATGACTTGTAGAGTTGTATCCTTTTTTGGAATATATACTAATAGGGCCCACATATAATCAAGTATTTATTTAATATAAAAATATAAGTTACATATTAAGTTTGTTTAGGAACATAACTATTCTCAGGTATTCTTAAATATTTTCAAATATTTCATTATCAAATATTATTTAAACACAAAATATTATTTAATTTTTAATTTTTAACTTTTTTATATAATCATTACCTAATCATTATAATTTTTTCAAGTTTCTAAACAAAACACAAAATATTTAGACAAACATAGCTGAATGTAGGCACTTTTTTATAGAATAGAAGATTCTATATATATAGTTGGCTTATGGTACGGATAGAATAGAAGATTCCTTTCCGAATCCGGATGAGTTTCTACTTGTGATTTCTTATATATATTTGGACAAAAATAGCTGAATGTAGGCACTTTTTTTCACATTTTTACTGCACATTCACACTTTGATTTTTTATGTGATGTTTTGCTTTAATTGGCTACATCATGGTTCTCTACAATGCCAACATATGCAACTGTGACAAATTTAAGCCGATGATGATAATGGCGATGCTCTAAAATCCTGTTTTCCTACAGTTAAATAACTTATTGCTAGAACACCAGTATTAACGGAGAGAGATCAAAAGATACATCTAGAGATATTCTCTATGAAGAATCTTTTGGTGGAATATTCCAGTCGTTTTATTTATTTTTAATCGAAATTGATAAATATTGACGGCATCTATGTTCCAAACTGCATATCCAATGTCTTCAATGGCACCATCGGAATCTTTTCATAGAATATTCAGAGCTAATATTCTATATTCCTCCTGTTTGTGTTAAAATTAGGCATGTTGATGGGAGATTAAAAATTGCTGGTTATGAGGTTTAACAACTAACATCGTTTGCCTTTTTTATACCATACTGCCTACTGGTATATGTATTTATTTATTTCATTCAATCACCAACTTTAAGGCCACCAATATTCCATAGCCGTACATGTTTGTAAGACCTGCAGAAAGCATGAAAGCCCAAGCTCAATCTTAACCCTTCACCTCAACAAGTCTACTGTCATGATCTTTAGTGAGTTCTGGTTTGTTTTCTTTCAAATTTATGACTTGCTCCAAGTTCTGAAACTTCATTGGAAAGTTCAGTACTTAAGAAATCCAATCAAAGATTTAAATCTCTCTCTCTCTCTCTCAGAGACCATCAGTCCCAGATATATGAGATCTATTACAGAAGTCTATTGGGCCCAAGGATATATGCATAACATCTATAGGATTATAACATTCAAATTTTCCAGTAACAAATGTAATGTACATATCTATCAATATCTGAAAGAAGTAAAAAAAATCAATCACCTACACAATCAACAATTTGGATGATGAGAAAGTTATGACAACTTCATGGTAGAAGTTTGGCTTTTCTGGGTCTATATAAAATTGCTTCTTCTCCAAGTAAAAGCGCCCTTAAAATGGCCTCACATACACCATTGTAATGCACAATTAAATGTCCACCATCTGGAACTTCATGATATCGAATCCAGGGTAGCTTCCCAGAAACAAATCTCTGGAGCTGAAAAGGCACGACCTTGTCTTCGAAACCTTGCCATATGTGCACAGAGCTTTCATTTTTGGGGTACGGATTGCTTATTTCCATTGGGTCAAATTCCCATTTGCCAAAAGCCAGCATAAAGTCATGACGAAGAGTATCAAAAACACTTCGTTCTCGTATCTTATCCTGTAGGTTGAAATAAAATGTTTATCACAATCATCATAAAGCACAACTTCCCAGTATAAAACTTGAACTTATAAATTTTCTATTTATTTATGAATTGCTTGACTACAGGACCAAGACCCTCTCTCCTTCCTGCTTTTGTGCAGATGGAAAATGTAGTTACCTGGGTGAGCATTGGGAACCCTGATATAGTCTTCAAAATATCGATGTCTCGGTCATTGAAGAATAATGGGTTTCTTTCAAGGACAGAAGTTGAAGGGAGCCATTTCTGAGTCACCCACCAGTACAGTAGTCCAGGCGCATAATTTGCAAACCAGATTGACCACCGAACAAGTTTCCTCCTGTAGTCCTCCCGTATCAGACTATGAGGGAGTGAAGGCCACCAATAATTCACAACTGGGACTACAAAGGCCACACCAGCTAGCCTGGAAAATTGGTTTTGAGGCAAAATTTAATAGTTGCTTCCTGACGTGACTGAGCAGGAGGGAAGAAAACTATTGAAACTAGAAGTTTAAAGAAAGTGTTTTACCTGTCTGGTATGTATTTGAGGCAACTCCATGTGGGGTATGATCCCATTGAGACTCCCATCACATAAAATTTGGATCCCAGCACTAATTGGTCAGCAAGTTCTTGAATGTCAAAAGCTTCACTCTTTACCGTGCGCTTTGGGTCTGGATCACTTTCTCCATATCCTGCCCGATCATATAGCAGAAAGTATATGCCCAACTCATCTATTAGTTCCTGCAAAACGATTAGAAACAAGCCGTGTACAAGTAAAGCAACCTCCAAAAGAAAGAGTTTCAAAATTGAAAGTCCCAAAAGCTGTGAAACACACACCCCAATTCCTCTTTCAAACTACTGACACAAACCCACTAATCCATGCAATAATGACAACATAAATGAATTATTTTTCAGCTGTTCTTTTTTTATAAAAATAAAAAATAAAAGTACCTTTATATGATTGGTTCTAAAAATGGGTTTTTTTTTGGCTAAGATTGGACTAAAAGGTACTCAATGGGGTTACAGTTGAAATATAATTAACAATTTAACTTTTTCAAATCCTAATTCAACCTTTTTAAATCTCAAAACAATAATAATATTAAAAAATCATATTTTAAACTTTCATCTAAAACCAGAACATCCCAAGACATTAATGATATCTATGAGTTTCCAGCTAGTCAGTGGGAGTTTCCATTTTTCTTGACAGAGAAATTAGTGGCTTTGACATTTTTATACTAAGTTGGATTAAGAATATTAATTTTAAGAATTCATGCCTTCTATGTAACACAAAATACTAATATTTCCCCTATTAGAAAATGCAAATATGAGCTTTCAGAATGAACTAGACAAATGTTTTGCAACAGAAATAGGCTTAGTATCCCAGAGGCAGATAGGAGGGAAAACCAAGTGACAATTATGAAATAAAGCATTTACCGCAATTCAGATATCAATTAACTTTTTTTTTTTTTTTATAAGTAATTCAGATATTAATTACTTGCAAATGAATAAGAATCCATTTAACGTAAGAACTCAGGTTGCCTCTAGTACTACACCATATGCTTTAATATAAATACTGAACAATCAGGTGACATCACTGGTCATTGATCAATTTCATTTGAAATTGATATATTGAGCAGCTACAGAGACAAGACACTAAAAAATAGAGCTAAAATAAACGCAAATTTTCAAGGTTATGTCTTTCCATAGATTGAACTGACACCTTACTGGTAGATAGATCCGGATTCAATTGTAAACCTGGTACGAATTGATTATAATAATACCTAATCAATCGGAAACAGTTAAAGTATCTTTATAGCATAGATTTTGTTTGATACACACACCTTGATATGTGCATAAGTGTGTGATCAAAATTACTGCCCAGGCCTTTCGGCCGCTATTTTCCTTTATATTCACATATGTGAAAGGTTGGTATCATTGGCGTTTCGTATATGTTTTCTGAACAGCTTCTATACGTTCCAACAGTTTTCTGTCATTATTTATCCAACGCAGACAGTTTACCAATACGAACCCTAATTTTTCCTTTTTTTTTTCTACCGAGAATGTCGAAAGCTTCAGATTCTCATAAAGTGGATTGAGAAGAGAGATTGATTAACGTACTTGGGGTACCAGAAAATTCATCTCTTTGGAGCTTCCAAGGCCGTGTACAACAATGATTTTGTACTTTGCCTTCTCTTTGGGGACACCTCTCTCTCTGTAAGCCAGGTACCTTCCATCTTTGAGCCTGATTCTTGTTGAGGTCGACGGAGAATCCTCCGCCGACCCAGTACCTAGTGTCGGGGGCAGTTGAGTTGCCTGATAAACCATTCCCAGAAGACCCATCAGCAAGACAACGGCCGTTTTGGAAACCATTCCTGAGGGAATAAAAGGGTAGATCTGGCTGACATATTTTCAACCGAAATGATGACACAGCAAAATCCCAGAAAGAAGAAGACAAAGGGTTAGAAGTGAGCTTAATACCTGATACAGACTTTGTTTTCTGTTTCAGAGGATCCCAAAGATTAAAATGATGTCTGATTTCTTTTTCCTTCTCTGTTGACTTGCCGATGGAAGCTGGCTTTTCTAAGTTCTTCTCACCGCGGGCGCGGGGGTGGCAAGGATTTTGACTGCCTGCTCTCAGCCTGTGATGTCCATTCCTTACAAATTTTTTAACTTTTGTGGACACCCTGAGAAGGGTCTGGGGAATGGGCATTTTTTATGGCCTCCTATTGCAAAATATTATGGTTGCTCCGTTTTGTGGTCCGATGACTCAGATCTACCTTTAAGGTTGCTCCGGTTTGTGCAGCCAAAAAACAGGAAAATAAAAATGAATAAAATAAACCCACAGTATGTATTTATATAGCAAATCCTTTCAGGTACCTGTACCGTTTCTACCTGGATAATTGATAAAACCTCAAAGGGAATTTTACCAAAAGGCTAGTTTTAACTTTTTTGTGGGTCATGTAGTTTTTCAACCCCTACAAACAGAAAAGCACAAACCCACTTCTCCCCAAAGAAGCAGCTCTCTTGTTTTTCCTTTTTTTTTTTGGGACTTTGAGGATGTTTCAGCGGCAAAATATTCTTCTAGCTGGTTTCCACTTTTTCTATTCTAATTTGGTTGGAACTTCAATTAAGAGTGAACTGATTCTATCTAAAAGTTGGAGAGAATTAACCATTCTTTTCACACATATAGAGCTGGTTAACATGAATTTGTGCAAGATTTTGCATGTGAAACAATGATCATGCACTATTTAAGGTATATATATATATATCAAGAAATGAAAAATTCTTCTCATCAGCTACTATTTGCCAGTCCTAACCCCACACCCTATGAAAAGTATCACACATTCTATAAAAAAAGTTATAAGTGTGGGAGTATGGAAATAAATGGTGACTGATACATAGCATCCCTTATCAAGAGATTTATTATTAAATTCTACAAAGAAAGAGTTTGAACACAACATAAACCAGGCAACTAATCTCTTCTTTTAGCAAAGGTTGTAGGTTTACAAGAGGAAAAGTGTGTGTGTTTTTTTTTCCAATCTTTCTTATTTTTGGGCACAAGTTACTTTCCCTACAATTCTTATAATTTGGGTGAATCTAAAGCGCAAATTGAAATGTAAGTGTGGTGGAGTGTTTATGCCCCACAATGACATCATGGGTTCTGGGTTTATACCAATATGTGGGAATATTCTATATATCTGTTCCTTGCTGGCCTGTCCTACATATGATTGCAACTTCTTATTATATTTCCATACGTTTTCTTTCCTTAATACTTCAGCCCATGTCGAAAGGAATCTTCCTCTTCTTTCGATCCTTAGCTTCCTTCTTTTTTGTTGTTTGCCAAAATATATTCCTGGACAACTTGGCCTGCAAACATACTAACAATTTATTTCCTGAAACTAAGGCCATGCTTAGAAATTGAAGAACTTTGTAATTTTATTTTTTTAAATTTTTTTTACAAAACTTGAGATGGGTTTTGATTGGTTTTGGTAAAAGTGGGTGGGTAGAACTATGTTTGTGAAGTGAGTGAAGAAATTTTATTTGGTTTGATGTTTTTTTCCTGAAAACTTTACTTTTTTCAACAATTTGAAATACAAATTGAATTTAGAGGTGACAAAATGCACGTTTTCCTTTACTTTTTGAAACATAATTTTGAATTAACAATATAAGTGACGTACATTTCACTTATTTTAAAAGAAAATGTATAAGATCACTTGTAAGGCTTGTACACTCATTTTCTCCTCGTTTTAATTTAGAAGAGAATTTCACTTTTTATTACTAGCGAATAAGAGCATTTTTATTGACTTGACCAAATTTATTTTTAAAACTTAACCAATATCACACTTCTTTACATTTACATATTCCATTTAAATTTAATTCTTACATTAGATTATCTATTCACTTTCTATATAATAATAAAATATTATTAATTTAATAATTTTTTTATTTAATTTATTTTAATCACATTTTATAGTTCTACCAATTAAACGTTAATAATAATTATATTCTAATTATATTAATGTTAAAAATTCATATTTTGAAAAGTCATTTAATGCTAATAACAAAAAATATTTAATTAAACTCATCTAAATTTCTATCTAAATTTCTTAATTACAAATCAAATAGTATTTTTACTTGGAGTGAGAAACTAGTATTTTAATGTTTGCTTGGAGTGAGAAACTAATATTTTAATGTTTGATGAACCAACAATAATCTTCTATCTCTGGTCAAGCACTGCAGTTGAAATTCAAATTATTTTATATATGCCCAACCCAATGTGAGGTCTTTTTGGCACAGATTATCCAAATGAGTTTAGATAATATATTTATAGAAAGTTGAAAAATGTTGTGGGCCCCCAATGTAAAGAGGTATTGCGTTGAAAAAAATTGTGAGTCCTACATGTAAAGAAGTTTTGAATTAAAATGAATTTTGTGACTTAAAAGTTAAATATTTAAATATTAGACTCGAATTAAAATTAGATTAAAGTCATTTAATTTCAGTCCAAATTGTAATCGGGGCCTTAACTTACGAAGGATTGATGTATAAAATAAGGGAGACTTTATTGAACTCTCTTTCAAGGCAGCCTTTCTGGCTCTTCTCAAATGGCTTCTAATATACTATTTTTTATGGATTTTGAGAGCACGTCCCGATTCTGATGCCTTCTAGATTTTTTATTTATTTATTACATTTGTTTTCTTTCATTTCTCTTGTATTTATGGGTCATATATTTGAGGTCATTGTCAAGTTAGCCCAAGTCACCATTCCTAAAAGTGAATTAATTTTCAATTTTTTTCATATCTTTACAGATTTTAATAATTCTAAGAAATTACCATGTTTTTCACTTTTTGAGATTTTAAGCTTTTCATGAAGGGTATTTATGTCAATTTTTAATAAAATTGATCAATTATAAATATATAAAAATAAACTTACAAACTGACATATTTTAATGTGATACATCAAGTTGAAAAATACTTTTTATTATAAAATATATTCTCACATCTATATAGATCTAGCATTTCTCGTAATAATATAAGGAGCAATTAGAAATTTAGAAATAATAAGATAAAATCTTATGTAAATTTTTCTTATTTATTATCTGGACCATACTACTTATCACATCTCAAATGTGATCCGTGAATAATATCATAATGTCAAGAATATGATCAATTATATATATATATATGTATGTATGTATATAAAAGATCTATTTGTCTGCGACAGATATAAATGATATGGAGTTTCTATTCAGATTCTAGGGACTACTGTTTAGATGAATAGACACGTAATGTATCCTACCGTATATATAGTGATACGAATAAATTCTCAAACAATATTAAAAATTAAATAAATATTATAAAATTTACTTTATATAGAGAGAGAGAGAGAGCCGTGCTACAGCACAAGATGGCTCCCGAAGAACAAAAAGCTTTTTTATTTTTTTCTTTATTTATTTTTTTATACTTTTAAATAATTTTCTTTTAAAAAAATCACTACATTGCTGAAAATACTTTCTTAATCATTAAGTAAACAAAAATAAAATTTTGTCAGGACCCAACTCTCGGTGACAATAACACTGATAAAAATTTTAAAATATCCAACTATATCTCATGGTTGTTGTCATTGTTATGATTGATTTGGTTACATAGTTCAAATTATCTCATCTTATTTTATATAATTATTAGAATTTTTTTAAATTTTTACATAAAATATAATAAATAATTTAATTTTTTTAAATTTTAAAATAAAAATAATATTTTAATAATATTTTATTTAACTTTTAACTTTTATCTTATTTCATCTATCTAACTAAACGAAACTTGTTAATATTATTATTAAATATTATATGGGTAAAAAGGTTTCACTCCTGTAAGGTTCCATTTAAATAATAAGATGAGATGAGATGATTTTAAATGAAAGTTGAATAAAATATTTTTAGAATATTATTATTATTTTAAAATTTGAAAAAGTTGAATTATTTATTATATTTTATATGAAAATTTAAGAAAATTATAATAATAAGATTAATTAAGATAAAATGAGACGAAAATATTTTAACTTTCACTATTCAACCAGCAATAGTATTGTTTGTGGTCGTGCGACTAATATCGTAAAGCACATAAAAGGAATTTTCCAGATATATTCCACTCTTCTTCGGCAACACAAATGGCTTCGCTCCCGTTCATCCTACCTCTCTGATTTGCTAAAGGCAGGATCAGTCCTTAGATTTTCACCTTCGTCCTTGCACACTTTATTATCGTGAGAAATAATATTTACTGTAATAAAATGTATGTCACAAGTATTATTTGAAATAAATAAATATGAAATTTATAAAAAAAAATTAATTTTTCAATAATTAATATCTATTTTTAAAAAATAATGTATCGCTTACACAATCTATGATTATATCTTTATTACTTTGTTGGTGCATATAACATTATATTTTTAAAAGAAAAATGATATTTATAATTTTAAAATATGTAAATTCTACGTATTTTTTAAAAAAAAAAATAGATAAATTTAAGATTTATATCAAAAATAATTTTTTAATAATAAATTTTATTTCTTTTTCATAAAAAAAAAAAAAAAGGGGGAGAATTACGCTACGCAAGTGAATATCATATAACGTTACTCAATCTCATTTCTCATAGATCCGCTAATGACGTGGTTGTCGCGTGCATTAATGTCATGTGCTAACCTATCAGGATTTGACACAAAATAAATAGCTCGTCATCTATTTTATTAAAAAATATAAAATTAAGTTGGGTTAAAGGTAAAACCAGTCTCCAAATTTTCACGCCTCTGCAAAAAGTTCAATTAATTTCCATTTTTTTTTTAACATTTTAATAATTGAATTTGGAATTTTTTGCAATTAATTCCCTCCAACTACCTTCAATTATGCACCAACGGCTTGGTTGCCAAGTGTCAACTAATTAGACTTTAACACGTGGTACAAAATGCTGTGCCAACTGCCAACTAGTTTATAAAAAATTGTAAATTATAAAATTATTTAAAAAAGAATAAACATTTATAAAAGTTAAGAACAGAGTTCACGAAAAGATATAAAGAAATACAAATATTTAAAAAATAAAAAATAAAAGAATTTCGTGGGATTATGTTTTTAGTTGTGTTCAACAAGTTCTATGACTGATTTACACTTATAATGTTGTTTGACAGTTAATGAGAAGTGTTTTTCTATATTAAAAAAAACAAGGAAAAAAAAAAGATAAAAAAAAAAAAAGGAGTGAAAACTTTGGGCCCACTGCCAAGAACACCTTCTTTGGTGGCTCAAATCATTTCAGAGGTTACTACGCCACCTCCTATGGTGGCTGGTGGTAAGAGCCATCTCCGAGGTGGCTTGATTGAGGCTACATTGAAGATGGTGCTACAAGTTTTGTTAGAGGAAAATACTAATTTGCCCTCCAAAAGTGTGTTCCAAAGTGATTTCTAGTGCATTTTGATTTTATTTCTTAAATGTTTAAGAAATTTATCACTAGTGAATTTGTGTCTTTTTATTATTATTTAACATGTAAATAAAATAAAATAAAATGCAATAGGAAGCATTTTGGAGGACAACTTAGATACATCTTTGCTTATTTTGTTGTACCATAAGATGAAATGAAAACTTGAGAGAAATAGCACGACAAGAGCGCTCAATCAAGAATAAAATCTGTATATAATAAGACTCTAGACTGAATAAAATTTAGGCATTGAGGCTATTACTGAACTGTATCATCCACAAGGTGGCGAGCATAACTTGCAAGTAAATGAGCTACTTCATTTCCTTGCCTCCCAACATGAAATACTTTAGATTTCTCAAAAGAAAATAGAAGCCTTTGTATCTCAGATAGAATATTCCCCCATCTCGAAAAGTTAGAGTCCTTGGAGCCAAATCTTCAATCACAAATAAAAAATCTCATTCCAATACTAAACTAGAAAAACCCAAATGCTAGATTATTTGTAAATCCCTCAAAGTATCCAAAGCTTCAATGTCTTCCACTTTAAACAGCCCAAACTCTTCTTGACATAGAGCAAATAAAACATCCTCTTTATCATTTCTTAGAATAGCCCCCACATCCCTAAAATCAAAAGATCGGAACAAAACAACTTCAAAATTAAGTTTGACCGTACTTGGCAAGTGAGGTTTCCAAAAGAGAATAGTTTCCTTTCTTACAATCAACTTATGCGATTTAATGGTACTGTATCACTCAGCATATGCCAAGCACTTAGCAACAACATCTTGAAGCATACAATTAGAATTCAGAAATAACTTCATATTCCTATATTTTCAAACACTCCAAGAACTAGTAATGAATCAAGGAACTAAAGTGAAAACAAATTGCATCAAAGCCCATACCAAATCAGAATAATTACCAATACTCCTAAAAAAAGGTAGAACAAAAGGACAACGTACTCCTAGCAAAATTTTCACATCTAGACAACGCCAAAAAGTGTGACACCAATCTTCCATTACCAAAATACAAAGAAAACAAACCGCACTAGAAAGAACGCCCCCTTCTTCAGCAAATTCAATTTTGTTGGTACATTATCCTTATAAGTATGACATCCAAATTTTCTAACTTTATTTGGAAGATTTAGGATGCTTAAGAAATTAGATGAAATGAGAAATTCGTGAATAGTAGTAAAAATATTTGAGTTGTGATTTTTTATGAGATTTTGGGAAAGAAGAGAAAAAGTTGAATAAAAATATTATAAAGTTAAAATATTGTTAGAATATAATTTTTTAATATAATTTTTATTTTTGGAATTTGAAAAAGTTGATTGTTTTTTGTGTTTTATTTGGAAGTTTGAAAAAATTATAATGATTAGATGAAAAAGTTAAATATTGAAATTGAAAAGTGTTTGTGTTTAAATAATGTTTGGGAAGGAAATGAGATGAGATGAGATAAGATGAAATCATTCCATCTTCCAAATAAGCCACTAGATTCCAGAATTGACGCCAAAAGGGTGAAGAAACATGATAATAAGAACTTTCAGCACCCATAGTAGAATAAAATAATGTCACAACAAGATGATATCCATATTTTACCAAATATAAACCATTTTTAGTACCTGTCCATACAAACTTATCTTTCCATGCTCTCGGAAGTAAAGGAAGTTGTATAATAGCATTAGCAATAAAAGGAGGAAATATAGATTGTATCAAATCCACATCCCAAGCTCTATTATGCTGATGCATAAACATATTAACTTTCAAATCCTCTTGAAGAACATGATTAGGCAGAAGAGACTGAGGTAACCAGAAAATAGGGACCCATTTATCTTGATTAATTCTAACACTATCACCATTTCCTATCTTCCAAATACCCCCAGGTATCAAGAGAGATTTAGCAGCACAAATACTCCTCCATGCATATGAGGGCTTCCTACCCAAATGTGAATGTAGAAAATCTGTAGTAGGAAAATACTTAATTTTATAAACTCGAGACAACAAGGAGTTAGGATTTTGAATTATTTGCCAACCTTGTTTTGCTAGCAAAGCCAAAATAAAAGGTCATGGCTCTTGAAACCCATACCACTCCGCAACTTTGAAGCACACATCTTTGACCAACGAAGCCAATGTATCTTTCGTTCAGATTGTCGTTGTTTGCACAAGATTTTAGCAAACAAACCTTCTAAGTCTTGACAAAAAGATTTTGCTAATGACAAGCAACTCATAGTGTATGTAGGTAAAGCCTGCACAACCGCTTTTGTTAATACTTCTCGACCCGCTTGTGAAAGCAACTATTCCTTCTAACCTTGTAACTTATTCCAAACCTTATCTTTTAACTCCTTAAATGTTTTACATATTGATCATGAGGTTGTAAAGAATTCACATTCTAAATAGCCATAATTGCATCAATTTCCTCAGGTTTTGTGTTAGGACTAATAAAAAGTTCAGATTTGTCCATATTTATCTGTTGTCCTTAAGCCAACCCATAAACTTGTATTAACTACTTCAAACTTCCTTTTTGGGAACAAGTAACCTGGCAAAATAATAAACTGTCATCAGCAAAAAGCAAATGAGTAATAGTAGGAGCTCTAGGACAAGTTTTGAAAAATAATTTCTTATATTCAGCAACCTCAAAAAGAGAAGACAACCCCTTAGCACTTAGAATAAAAAAGTAAGAAGATAATGGATCGCCCTGACGCGAACTCAGAGATGCAGTAAATAAAGAAGTAAGCACGCCATTAATTAGCACCTTATAAGAGACTGAATTAATGCAAGAAAATACAAAAGATACCCATCTTCTACCAAAACCAAGGTTCAATAGGATATTCTCAAGAAAAATCCATTCCACTCGATTATACGCTTTACTCATATTTAATTTCAATGACATCAAACCACTACACTCCATCTTTCTTTTACGAATACAATGAACAGTTTCAAATGCCACAAAAACATTATCCATTATAAGCCTACCAGGGACAAAAGCACTTTGACTATTTGACACCACAAGGGTAAAATGATTTTAAGCCTATTAAGAGCATTCTCATTGGCCTAAGCTAAGGCAAAGCTAAAATTTGACTAAAATCACATGTTTTGCCTTTTGTCTATTCCATTAAAGAGATATTCTCATATTGGATTATCTATCTATTAGCCAAAATAATAATAAAATATTATTAATTTAATACTTTTTATAATTTTTTTAATCTAATTTTTTTTTCTCATATTTTGCAATTCAAACCCTTTGTAAATTGTAGGAACCCAATCATTTATATATATAAATAATAATTAGTGGTGCAACTGTTATGTAGCAACAAAATGAGAGAAATTAATATAAATTATTCAATGGAAGGTGAACAATAACCATACAAACATACAAAATTACTGTAGCTAGCAAGCAAAATATATGTTTTTTGCCTATTCTAATATAGACCATTTTAAGGGATTGTTAGCCAAATTTTGGTTTGCATTTACATTTGGCTAAGCCAATGAGAATGCTCTAACAATAACTTTTGCAATGATTTTGTAAATCACATTGCATAAGCTAATAGGCCTATATTCTGTAATTTTTTCAAGCTTCTTCTTTTTTGGTACAAGAACAATAAAAATCTTATTTAAAGTAGGTGATACTACACTATTGTTTAAAGAGTCTAAAACTGGCCGTGTAAACAAACTCTCTACAATGTGCCAATATTTTTGATAAAAAAATAGACACAGACCATTAAACCCTGGTGCCTTAAAAGGGTGCATCTGAAATAAAGCATATTGTATCTCTTCGATTGAATAGGGTTTCAAAAGATCACCATTCATTGTTTTCGTGACCTTTGAATTGACATTCTCAAGCACAAACTCCATACATGTTGGATTAGAATATGCAAAAAAGTGTTGGAAATATGATAATACCATCTAATGCCCTTCTCTCTGTCGAGCACTCATAATCATCTTGAAGCTGAAATAAAATTTTTTGACCATCTTTGAGAAGCTTTTCGATGAAAGAACTTAGAATTCTAATCACCCAATGGTAACTATAAATTCTTTTACCTTTGTTTCTACGTTAACTCTTCACGTTTTAATAAAAAATGAATGTCATATCTAAGGAAAGTCAAACAAATCTGAAAAATAAAGATGGAGGGCCCGCTAATAAGTTATTTAATTGATTCTGCTTAGATTGCAATTGAGATTGAATCGTGCGAAAG
>QEOT01007610.1:1797-24693 GCA_003123785.1 Pterocarya stenoptera
TTCATCTAAAAGTAGGGGACAATCACTCTTTTGTGGCGACAATTATCTTCATATTATTTGCAGTTAAGAAAATGTCATTCATGTACAAAGATAAAATTAGAAAACTCTTACCTATATGTTTGAATACACATAATGGTCTTCTTCTAGCATCTAAAAGCCAATTGAACTATTGGCCTTATGAAATCTGAAATACCATTATCTAGACGATTGTTTAAGGTCATAAATGAAATGTTTTAGTTGGCATACTTTATGCTCTTGTCCCTTAACCTCAAAACCAACAGGTTGGTCTATATAGATCTCATTGTCTAGTTGTCCATTGAAAAATATAATTTTCACATCTATATAGAAAAGTTCCAAATCTAGATGTACAAATATAGTTAGAATGAGGCAAATGGAAGTAAATCTCACCATAGGGGAGAATGCTTTTTCATAATCTATACTCTCTCTTTGGGCATAGCCCTTTGCCATGAGTTAGGTCTTATACTTGTCAATTGATTCATATATTTGATGCTTAACACTTAAAACCCATTTGTTTTCAATAGATTTACGTCCAGGTGGACAATCAACTAACTCCCAAACTTAGTTCTTTGCAATAGAACTCATCATCTCTCATAGTAGCCATTCAATTTGTAACAGGTGAACTTAGTATTTCCTTATAAGATGCATGCTCATCAAAGTCACACAAAGCACACATGAAAGATTTATGCTCATATTAGTGGTACACTCCCATTAGGAGGCAGGTCATTTTCACAATTTTTTGCGATTCTAGAATGTGATAATTCTCCACCTTCACCAAAAGATAGTGTGACTCCTAAGTTCTTGCAACTCAAAAAATNCACCTTCACCAAAAGATAGTGTGACTCCTAAGTTCTTGCAACTCAAAAAATTCAATATTTTTCTTTGCTTTACTAGTATTGAGAAAATAATTCTCAATAAATGTGACATCACACGACTCTAATTCCTTCATTCGTCCATTAGGATGTTTACCATACATTACATAGCCCTTTGAACTCTCTGAATATCTTATGAACATATGCTTATTTGTTCTAGGGCCAATTTTTTCATATTTATGGGAAGTAGTATGAACATAACCCACAAACCCCAAGGCCCCAAATGTTCTAAATTTAATTTTGCGTCATTCCATAATTTATATGGGTCTGAAGCAATAGACTTAGAAGGTACACAATTTAAAATGTAGGTAGCAACTAGAAGAGCATTCCCCCAAAATGATATTGGCAGGTTAGCTTGTGCCATCATTGATCGAACCATTTACAATAAGATATGATTTCTCATTTCCATAACACCATTTTGTTGTTGTGTACCAGGTTAGCTCTTCCTCACATAATCCCTCAAATTCTTTAGATAAGTACTCACGACCCCGATCAATTCGTAGAATTTTTAAATTACTTTCTTTTTTATTCTCAACCTCAACCACAAAACCCTTTAAACAGTCTAATGCTTCAAAGCGATGGAAGATCATATAGGCATAACTGAAACGTGAGTGTCATCTATAAATATGAGAAAATAAGAGGCATCATGGCGTGCTTTCACATTCATAGGTCCATAAATATCATAATGGACTAGATTTAAAGGATAAGATACCTTAGGAGCCTTTCCAAAAGGCTTTCTATAGGCCTTCCTAGCTAAACGAGACTCACACACAGGTAGGCTTATATTAGCAAGAGACCCCAATAGGTCTTATCTAGCTACTCTAGTCATTTTATCTTTTTCTATGTAACCTAGTCAAGCATGTCATTCAATGAATTAGAAACAATATCTTCATCATTTGGAACCATAAAAGAAAATGAGAAATTATCTAAACTAATGTAAAGAAACCATTCGAAAGAAAACCATGTCTATACAAAGCCCTATCCAAATAAAAGTCCAGTTGTAAGTCATCAAAGTGAAAAGTAAAATCAAGGTTCAACATAGATAGAAGTGAAAATAGATTATATTAGACACCAGGTGCATAAAACACATCATGAAGAAGTAACAGGCGCCCAAATGCATCTTGAGTTGGTAGGTGCCAATATAACTTACTGTCTGCCAGCTGGTATTCTTCTATAATCTATGAATCCAACTCGATCTCAAGTTTGTTGGTTGCTCTTGTGTCTACAATTAATTCAGGGATTGATTGAGCAATAAAAATATGTGAATAAACATAAGTAATGAGAGAGTTGTGCTTAGTGGATAAATTATTCACCTTTACACTCATGAGCAAATTGTCTCACTTTTTCATAATTATAGCATTTTAATTTGGACTTGTCCTTGCCAGCACTATTGCCTCTATGGCGTTTTGCTACATTTCCATCTCTTGACCCAAGACTAATTGCCACTTTGGTAAATCTCGTATGTTGGTTGTGCTTAGGCCTGAATGACTTGTGCTTCCAAGCTTGGAAAATAAGAAAAGTACTATGGTGCACATCTATGTGCTCCACCTCTAGTTCCAAATGGCGAGATATATCAACAAAAGTTTTAATATTCTGTGTTAAAAAGAGCTTCATTTGCCCCCATGTTGACTCAGGCAAAGATCGTATCATAATGGTAACTTGTTGTTCATCAGCGAGATTTCACCAACAACCTTTAGATCACAAATCAAGGTAGACATCAACCTCAAATGTTCAGTCATGGTATGTTTAGGATCCATAATATGCTGTTCAAACCTCAAAGTGAGAGCATGGAGCCTAGTAGTTATGTTCCTCGATAGGCAATTGTCAGTTAGTTCCACATATCTTGAATAGTTTGGTGGTTCTCAAACTTCCTAATAAGATCACTATGCATGTTAGTAAGCATGGTAAAGCGTGCGCACCAATCTTTCTTTGTTCAAGCCTGATAAGCTTCCATATCACAATGATGTTGTGAATTATTCTCTTCTTCAAGTGGTATCATAAGGTGTGGTAGATTTTCTAGGACTTCTTGTTCATTAAGCAAATATTGGATTTTTCTATACCACATGTCATAGTTGGTCGCATCTAGTTTCTTTCCTTTAGCAAGGTCAGTAACTACGTTATTAGTGGTCATTACCACTACATTCATTGCGCAAGATTGATATTAGCACATATTTAATTTTATTCCAAAATCTAACTAGACTATGGAATTCCTTCCTACATAGTGAGATCGAAAATTTCGCAAAACGTTAATAATCATCTCCCACTATATAAATCAAAATACCATATATAATTACTTTTGAATAAAATCTATAGAATAGTCTTAAAAAAAACTCAAGACGCATGCGTATATAATTCATTCATCAAATATGAAGAATTCATAATTATTGCGCTGAACACATTGCACAAAGGCTCCACTTGAAACCTCATTGGTGATTTGGTGCATCATGTTAAGGTGACCTTAAAGTATATCGATAGACGTGAAACACATCCATTTACATGGTTTCAATAATAAAATTACATTTCCAATATTACATTTCCGAAGAAAATCCTCTACAAATATTTTAGGAAAACAATAAATAAATAGGGATGCCATGTCACCGATATACTTATAAGCTACACTTTATACATTCACATAAAAATAAATGCATTCATTACACGAGTATAACAAATTATCAATGTTAACTCTATCCATTTTAATAAATAAAAAAAAATCAATGAACTCAAACATTTAATTATAGTGGTATGCATGAAGGTTCAATGGATAGAAAATCCATATTCTCAACTAATGAAAAGTTAATAGGTCATCAAATCTTGAGACATATATTCTCAATATGGACAAGGCCCAGCTCATAAAATGGGGCTTTAGGCGAAAGTTCAAAATGTGGCCTTTTAAGATAACTAAATAATTTATGTACAAAAAATAATTTATTTAAAAACCATTCTTCTATCCTTTTGAGATGCAAAATTACTTAACAAATTTTTATACACAATATTCGTTAATATGTTATTTTCGATAGATAAAATGGCCAATCCATTTAGTTGCGTTCAGGTAGTAAGGTAATCTCAGATATTTTGTAATTAGTAATGAAAAAGTATCGATAAAATATTAAGTAGTAATGAATAGTAGTAAAAAAGTATTGAAAATAGGTGAAAAGTAATAATAAAATAATGAATAGTGGTAGAGTATTCTAAAAATACTTTAGTACCCAAACGGAGTTAATCTTTCTTGTGACACAACCGAACGTAAATATGATTTTATTAATTTTTGTTGCAAAAAACTTTTTATGTGGATGCAACGTTCACAAGTATTGTCAATACTATTCTATAAGCAATGCATGTATTGGAAAAAGAATCTAACATTTTAATATAATCTAATTTTTCTAAGGGAGTACTAGTATCTATTTGCAAAACTTCTTTTAGTACTTTTAACCT
This sequence comes from Pterocarya stenoptera, assembly GCA_003123785.1. NCBI lineage: Eukaryota > Viridiplantae > Streptophyta > Magnoliopsida > Fagales > Juglandaceae > Pterocarya > Pterocarya stenoptera. The sequence continues at coordinate 6,120 of QEOT01007610.1, forward strand.
AAAATTTGGCTACTATTAATAACAAATTTATCAAGGGCTAATTTTTTTTAGATTGAAACAATTTTTCTATCTTTCTCTCTTTTTTTTTAAGCTTTTCATATCTAGAGTTATACTTTTTATTAGACATATTTTGAAAACCACACAAATAAAATAAATAAACTTACGATAAATAACTATAAACAATATTATTTCAATATCAATGAACAAATGAATAACAAAGAAAAATATAAAGTTTAGAATATTAGAACTTGGTACCGTGACAATAATATCAAATGAGATCAATAAGGTTGAATAACAGAGTAAAAATGTGCAATCAGCAGTTTGAGAATGAAGAATGAAGAATGTGCAGTCGATTGCTCAATTGTTATCTTTTGTTTTGTTTTTTTTAAATTAGACCTTCATAGCATCACACTGTTCTATGGCTTGCAACCATTACATTAAACAGAGAACTTGATCTATAGCATTCAGCCATTACCTGAGACATAATACAAGGATTGATATGATCAATCTCTATAACCTCATTACATGCATAAATTGCTTGTTGGGCTAATTGGTGAGCCACTTGATTTGCATTCCTCTTGACATGGTGGATTTTCCAGTTTGTATTAGCCAAGATAATATGTACATCTTTCACAAGGCAGCCAAGCATACCGTTTTGCTGTGTATGTTGTCTCATTGCATTCACAACCTGAGTTGAGTTCCCTTCAAAAACACATTCTTCAAACTAAGTTCTTTATAGAAAATTGTAGTTGAAACTAAATCTCTAGCTTCTGCCATAGTAGAATGTGAGCAAAAAAGTAAGGGTTGCATTAAGGAAGCCAATAAGTCTCTCTCACTATCTCGAACTACCACCCCCACCCCTATCCTATTGCCTGTTTCTCTTATTTCTATATCCCAATTCATTTTGATCCAATTTGCAGATGGAGGTTTCCAATGAATAGTACTCTGTTGATTTGAATTGGGTCTCGACTTGAGCTGCTTAATCAGTATTAGTTGAAAGTCCTGATATGCCTGTGTAGCTCCAGTAACCAAGATTAAGGAGGGTAAAAAACTATCCTCAAATAACAGTTTATTCCTTCTTGTCCACAATGATCTGGCTATCTCTACAAAGAGGCCGATCTCTGTTGTATCTATTCTTTGAAGCATTTGTATGAAGATGGCTCCAAAGTCTTCCTATATGATTGCAGCTTTTTTAAACTTTGTGCTTCCTAGCATCCATGCATCCTGTGTAGATGGACAAGTCTATAGGATATTACCTAGAGTTTCTTCTACTTGCTGAAAGATTGGACATAAAGGGTTAGTGACAACTTTCCTCTTACATAAGTTTTGATTGGTGGGTAAAGCATCTTGACATGCACGCCACATAAACACTTTGACTAAATTTGTAGTTTGCATTTGCCAAATCTACTTCCACAATTCTCTATGCTTTCCCTCTATTGAAGTTTCCCCTTTATTAAGATGATGCTTCTGTTTGCATAGGTGATAGGCACTCTTGACTGAGAAGCAACCATTATTAGTGCATTTCCATACCAATCTGTCTTCAGACTTGGTCTGTGTTACAAGTAGCTTTAGGATTTCCTTCCTTTCTTCTTCCCAGAAGTATCCTTAAGAAGCTAAACTGTCCGCCACCCAGTTTTAGGATTAATTAACTCAACTACCCTTGTAGTTGTTGGCAATATCTTTACAGGAGACTGTATGGTACTTGATCCCTGATTTGGAATCCATATGTCTTGCCATACTTTTATCTCTTTTCTATTACCAACTCTCCATATCATGCATTCCTTAACTATATTAATAGCTGAGCTAATGCTCTTCCATGTAAAGGAATGTCTAGAACCTGTATTAGCTTGTAGAATAGAACCATGTGGAAAATAGACAGCCTTGAGAATTCTAGCTACTAAGGTTATTGGATTAGTAAGCATTCTCCAGACTTGTTTAGCCAAGAAAGCATAATTGAAGCTCACTAAATCTCGAAAACCAAGCCCCCCAATTGCTTTACTTTTGCTTAAATAGACCCAATTTTTCCAGTGAATCTTTGCATCCTTATCTTGAATGCCCCACTAGAAATTAGACATGAGGGAGTTAAGCTTGTGACACAGAATCTTGGGTAGTAGGAACACACTCGTACTGTATGTAGGGATGGCCTAGACAACAATCTTGATTAAAATATCCTTGCCAGCTTGTTAAATGAATTTGACCTTTTACTCACTTTCTTAACAATTCCTTAAAAAGTTATGGTTTTTTTACCTTCCTATGAAAGATGGCAACCCAAAATATTTCTCCATGTTTGATGAGGCTCTCAAACCAGCAACCTGCATTATGTAATTCCTTGTAGCATGCTTAGTATTGTTGCTAAAATATAAGGAGGTATTGTCTCTATTAAGTCTTTGTCCAAAATCCTACTCATAACAGTATATAATCTGGTTTAAAAAGACACACTCTTGCATATTTACTTGACATAATAGCAAGCTGTCATCAGCAAAGAACAAATGACTCATTTTAATCTGACCCCTTGCAATTGGAACCCCTGAGATTATCCATTTCTGTTCTGCCTCCTTAAGCTTTGTTGTTAACACCTCAGTACATATAATAAACTAGAAAGGTGATAAAGGACATCCTTGTCTAAGTCCCCTAATAGGTTTGAAAACTCCTTGAGGGACACCATTTAGTAAAACCGAAAATGAAAAGGATGTGATACATCTCTAAATTAGGTCGGTCCACCTTGCATCAAACCCCATCTTTAGCATGACGTCTTTGAGAAATTCTCATTATATCCTATCATAAGCCTTGCTAATATCCAATTTTAATGCCATGCAATCCTTTTGTCCCTTCATTTTGGTTCTTATTGTATGCAGAGTTTTATAGGCAGCCAAAATATTATTAGAGATTAGTCTTATAGGAAGAAAAGCACACTGATTTTGAGAAATAATTGAGAGAATGATCTGTTTGAGTTTGTTGGCCAACAGTTTAGTGATAATTTTGTAGAGACCATTATATAGACTTATAGGTTTATACTCAGTAATGTTCATAGGATTATTACATTTTGGGATCATCACTAAATAAGTGAAATTGATAGCAGCCATGTCCTGATATGAATTTAAAAAGGATAGAATTGCCTGACTTACCTCATCCCCCACCATAGGCCACTATTTTTGGTAAAAAAAGGCCCATACCCATATGGACCAGATGCTTTGTATGGGCCCATTTGAAAGCTGCCTCCTCAATCTCTTCTTTTCTGAAAGGTGACAGGAGAACCTCATTCATCTGTCAAGTAACCTTTTTAGTAATTATATTGAGAGAAGCTTCCATATGTTGGGATGAAAAGTTGCAAAACCCTTTAAAGTATTTAGTAAAAGCATTCTCAATCTGTTTGGGATCTGAAAGGGTCCTTCTAGTGTCATCAATGATCTTGGATATAGTGTTTCTTTTCTTTTTTGTGACTTGCACATATGTCATAGAATCTTGTATTCCTATCACCTTTTTGTAGCTAGTTCTCTTTAGCCATTTGTTTCCATTTCACATGTTCTCTTTCAAGCTGATCATCTATTTCCTTTTGTAAGCCTCTGAGTTGCTGCATTGATTCAGTTGTAACAGGTTGTTGCAATGTTGCAGTGTACCTCTTTTCTGCTTTAGATTTGCTCGAGAATTGGATTTCTTTTATTGCTCCACTGCTTTAAAACCTGCAAGCAACATTCAAGTTTCTTTTTAATCTTTGTTAACCCTTCATTGGTTCTCCCATTTTGTTACCAAGCATTAGTAATTACCTCTTCACAATCTGTGAAAAGAGACCAGCTATCCTCATATCTGCAAACTGAAACTGATCTCCCTGTCCAGTTATTATGTTGCCTTATTGACAGTAAGTTGGGGCAATGATTTGATGTGGATGATGCCAATACTTGGATCTCTCCCCCACCAAAAGCTTTACACCACTCAAAAGTGGCTGTGGCTGTGGCTTTATCAAGCCTTTCTTTAGTGAAAGAATAATTATGTCTGTAATTAGACCAAGTGTAGTTGCCTCTGATAAAATCCAAGTCTTTCAACTGGCACTCTTGTAAGACATTTTTGAATAGAGCCATATGTTTTTCATCCCTTCTAGCTCCTCCATACTTCTCATTATGGTGTAATATCTGATTAAAATCTCCTATACATAACTATCTTTCAGGTTTCAGAAGATTGAGGTGACTCAAACTGCTCCACCCTTCATCCGTTTTTCTATTTCAGGATTGCCATAAAAGCATTTTAGCATCCACGATGAATCTGTTTGATCAACCCATGTATTGATGTGTCTATGTGAGTAGGTGCTAATTCTGAGATGGACATTCTCTTCCCATAACAAAGCCATCCCTCCACTTTTTTCAACACCTTCAACTGAAAATAAATTATTAAAATCCAGTCTTAATTTTAGAGCTTCTAATTTATTCTTATGCATTTTAGTTTCCATGAAAAATAAAATGCTAGGCTTATTGACTTTAACCAAAAGGCTAAGGTTTCTAACTGTCCGAGAGTTGTCAAGCCCTCGGTAGTTCCAGCTTAGAAGCCTCATTTCTCCCGGCGGGGCTGGTTAACAGCCTTTGTCGATATATCTAAATCAGATACCATGACCTATTTCTTGCCCTAGCATCTTGATTATTCTCCAAAGCAAAGAGAATGTTATCTTCTTTAGTCTTCATCTTCCTTGTAGCATAATGAGAAGGTTGCAACAATTCATTGTTGTGTTGTCCCCTTGCCTTTCTCTTTCATTTATCAACATATGACTCAGGAATTTCCTGTGGTGCACAATTATTATTCTGATCTTGCATGATATCAAGCTTGTCAACTTGACTTGTAATCACCATGGCTAAAGTAGAGTGCATATCAGACCTATCCAGTAAGTCCTTTGAATTATCCACTACATTTTCCTTGGAATTTGCTTCCAGAGTAAACATAAGTAAGCCATTGATATCCAAATTTTCTACAATGCTTTCCTTTGTGTCTTCTTTTGTTAAACTCTGCATCAGCAACTCCCTTTTATCAGTCCACCTTCGACAATTTGATTGAGATTGTTATAACGTTTTCCATACTTTTCAGAATTTCCACACTTAGGTATGGTTGCAATTAGTTGACTAGAAGTGCTATCATAACTAGAGCTTGTAGCTGAACTTGTAGCCCTCAGCCATGATCTATATTGTTGAATACTAGATTCTATGCTTGTTTCTTATTACTTAGTCTTTTCAGCACATCCTTGCACACCATACTTGATGATCCCACATGTAAAACAAAATTTAGGAAGTCTTTCATATTTGAATTGTACAAAACCACTTCGGCCTAATAAATCCATAACTTTCTCTCTTGCCAAAGGTTTCATTAAATCCACCTCAATCAGAAATCTTACCCATTTCCCCCAACAGTTTTCATTATAGTCAACCTCCATCTCAAGAACTTTACCTACAGTAGATCCAATTCTGGTTCCAACTTCTTTATTCATACATCCCAGAGGTAAATTGTGCAACTGAACCTACAAAGTTATGTGTGTAAATGATAATTCAGTTGGAGTAAAACCATCAAATTTTTTTAGGCAAATCAGATTCATGTCAAACAACCAAGGCTATCCTTCCCAAATCTTTTGTAAGTCTACCTCAGATTGAAATTCATACACATAAAGGTTATCTCCCACTTCAATTATCTTTGTTCCAGCACAATATTTCCACACCTTGAGCATCGTGTTCTTAAAAGCATCTTTATTAATCTGTTTATCAGCAATAGCCTTCCCCACTAGACAAAGTTTCCCTCTATCCATAGTATCTTTTATGTCTTGCATGTTAATACTATCTCGTACCTTTCCTCATCTATAAGAGAGAACTTGTTACATAATCCCGATAGTTCTTCATCCATCTTGTACCCAACAACACAGTTACAAAGCTTGTAGTAACTAAAGTTTCAGAGCTAGTAATTGTAGTTAGCTAAATCTTGCCCTAGGCAAAGACTCATTCCATTAAAAATGAATGACTTTTTTCCTTCTCGCTAGAAAGCACTAGAGCCGAGAGGAAACTTTTTTTTTTTCAAAGTTGTTATCTTTTAAACTATAATCTTCTGACCGTTTATTTTTATTGACTTAATAAAAGTTTTATGTGTTGGGAACCAAACAATAAACATTATTTGCTCTCTAAATAAATTGACAGTTCTCTATTACATGGTGGACCAAAGAAAATTACTTTCTTTAATTTTTTTTAATTTTAAAATATTTAATGAATTAATCATATCAAGTGAACTTTTCCTTATTCCAATGCAATAAAAGCTTTCACTATTCCTCCTAGCAACGTACATGATAGATTTCAAATCATTTATTTTTCTTAAGTTATTTAATATTTCTGGGGCCTTAACTCTTTAAGCTGCCATTGATGTGGACATAGTTTTAACAATAACAATTCAATACATACATTCACAAATAATTTATATAAATATTCATATAACACAGAAGAATTAGACTTGAGGAAATATGACGAGTGTCCCAAAATTAATTTTTATTATCATCAATTTTTTAATCATTTTTATTAAAAATGATTTTAAAAAATATTACCAACTCTTGACCTTAATGAAAAAATATGTATAAACTTTGTAGATCCACACAAGAGTACACATGCCACATGTGATATATATGTAAAAAAAAAGGACACCAAAATCCGCAACACTCTCCCCCACGCGCCTCTCGTGCATGTGGCCGTCATTTTGGTTCAAGAGGCTATCTTGCCTCTGCTTCACTTGCCACGACGGAGAGTGTATATCACCTTCGACATTTATGGTATTTTCGGATGTGAAAACACAAAGTTAGTTCATCCTAATGGGTACGTGAGTCTATATCGTGAGCAACAATGCAATCGAAGTGCTAGGGTGGATCACACTCTCTGAGACCAAGAGTGGGACTGATAAACATTAGTCTTCATCATCTTCTTCCTCAAGCCAATTTTCTTTTTTTTTTTCTCAATTTCGACCAAACATTTTCAATCAGCCATAACTTACTCATATTAAATTCAAATTAAGAGTATGATATGTCAAATTAAAGCTTATGAACCCAATTTTCTAACTATATAAAATCCATTTCCAGAAAATAACATATGGTTTTTTAAAGTTTGGCTCAAATTAACTATCCGAACATTAACTTTAGAATCAGTGTTTCAGATTTATCCCTCTGCATGCAACAAAATTTCACCAAATTTAAGAGACATATTTCTGACATTATAAGGAACTTTTTCATGTAGATAATTTGACCTTAAACATGTCATAGAATAGTCTCTAATAAAAAATTTGAAACTTTAACAATCATGGCAGATCTTCAATTACATGCTTATAAACTCATTCTAAAGCGTCAAACAACATGTAATCATATTCATATGGGTGACAACAAACAGCATAGGCTTTGATACAATGTTAAAAATAAGATTAATTTGAATGACGTCAAGTAGAGCGAAAATCCCTCAAGTTCGGATCTTTGTTTGTCTTACAACCCACGTCACTTTGTTGTGATTATACCTCTACATCACTTAGGAGCCCCTAAAATTAGGAGCCTCCTAAAATAATTCTACACTTCAAGATCAAGAGCTAATCAAGATGATTGTTCTAGAAAATTGAAGAGAGACGAGAGCCTTTTTTGTACATTCACTTTTTTGCTTTATTATAATTAATGTACGTAAAAACTCTTATTTATTGAGTTTTCTAATGGATGGTTAATTAATTTTCTTGAAGTTAAGTGCTAGTGGTGGGGAGTTAATTAACTCTTAGTTAGGGGAGTTAATTAACGACTTGTAACTTCCCCACCCATATGGACACAACATGGATCATGGGGTACCCACTACTAACAATCACAAATTTTTCAATATCAAGATTTTAGCTTTCAGCCTTTTCTTTATATTACAATTTTTTTTCTTTAACTCGTTTTAGGGGGCACATCCCCAAGCTGCATTCTTCGCCACTGCTCGAGAAGTAAAAGAGTATCACGAGGTATGTGCATGAACTGACAAACTTGTTGCACTGTATACATGATGTCACAATCATTTATTCTTAAGTATAGTCCAACTATTGGGAAACCTACGAAATTCCAACATTCGAGAAATCTTTTGTGTCGTTTGGAACAACTTCAGTCCCAGAAAAACTAGATGTGGTCTTTATTGCTTTAGTGCAAAAGAATGGTAGATGTCGCACTTGGATTGATGATTTCTTTCTGTGATGGGATCAAGTATGAAAAATGTAGTGCAAGCAACAAAAGACATATGAGACGACTAAAGCAGAGCGTGTGAAAGGGCATGTGTTGAAGGATGCACTCCAGATAATCTGCAGGGCACATCCATATCCCGAGGAAAAAGGATGTCGATGAAATATCTCGAGGTGAGGATCACACTTGGAGAATAGAAAAAACATGTTGTCCAATAGGCCAGTAGGACACCTCTCGCAAGAGTTTTTCTCCAACAAGAGATCCCATGCCAAGAGGCCTATATTGGGATGGCACTTGCCTTGAGAAGTCTACTTTGATGAATTTCCTTTCCTAAATTACGCATTTCATTCTCTATAAATACCCTTGCAAGTAAAAATTTATTCATTGAATACACTCTAACTTAGGCATTGGAGATATCCCCACTGGGATCACCTGGTATCTTCTTTATGTTTCACATGTGGTCTACGATGTGGCCTTGTGGTGGTGATAAATTGGTAGAAAATTGTCAACAACAATAATCTCACTATTTCTCCCTTCAACACCTCAAAGAAAGTTATGACAAAGCTTTGAGGAAGCCAAAATGATTTTAACCAATGAAAACAATGGGTGGTTTCTATTTTTAAATAAACTGTTGTAACACCAAGCTTTAGATCAACTCTTCCAGTATTTCAAAAGCTTTGTATCTTACCAAAGGTGAGCAAAGAAAGAGAAAATAATCAATAGCAAAATCATTGAGACTACATTAACATTCTAGGTAAGTGCTATTTGAGAACTTTTTATGGATATTTAAATGGTTTTCCAGATAAACTAGGAAAACGGTGATGTTTAGTGTTGTAAGAAAAGCTCAAGAGGCACAAGGGTTGGTAATTTTGGTCATCGAAAGAACATATAAATTAGGACAGCTTTGTATGTTGATATGAACTGTATGGAATTTCTATTGGATTTCCAAGAATATCCTAAAACAAAGATATTGTGTCGAATCATTAAAGAAAATAATGATAAAGACATAAGTGTAGCAATTGGATAAGAAGAAGGTGGTGGGTTCATCTTCCATGTCCAACATAATGTTGATTTCTTCTATTTCTATAAGAATTCTATAAGGTTTTAAATGGTATTTGTGCAAAGAGTATATAACTACTTCTATTTCATAGGTTTTCTTTCATAAGAGTGAAATATTCCATTTACTAGGTTAGTTTTCACCTATATAAATATATATATTATTATGCTCCTTAATTTATACCACTCACTTTGACCCATTGATGTGTCACCACAATATGGTACTACATGGCTTATTGAAAAAAATTAACAACACAAACATAAGAGTAGTGGGAATCTAAGATTTTAATTTTTCTCATATGTGTTTTTGTAAAACTTTACAGAACAGAGACTTCAACGGATGAAAAATATCTTTTCTTATTGAATGATTCATATACACAACGTATATAATTTATATATAATTTTCTGTTGCTATACAAAAGTTACTTCCTATACGTCAACTATTCAAAAGTTTAAATCAAAAATAGAATCAACGATAACAATAGAGCATCAGTCAACAAGCTTGGCCCGAGATATGAGTAACAACTAATATCTTCAAGTAACAACCAATATCTTCAAGCTGGCAGCACACTGGTTTGCTTGGTCTGTGGAGTGCCGTTATAGGCTATTTGAATTTTATCTTCAATACGCCCCTTCAACCGAATGGGCAAGTCTTGAACATGAAGGTTGTCCCTCAATAATTGGAAACGTAAAGAGGCTAGTGGCTTCATTAATATATCCGCAACCTGATGCTTAGAAGAGAGGAAGGATACTTGGAGTCTCTTTGCTAGAACTTGATCTCGAACATAGTAAAAATCGATTTCAATATGTTTGGTTCTAACATGGAAAATTGGATTGGAGGACAAATAAGTAGCCCTAATATTATCACACCATAATTTGGGACTATTTGATAAAATAAGCCGCATATCATGCAAAACAGATTGAATCCAATTTAATTCAGCTGCTGTGTTGGAGAGTGATTTATATTCTGATTCAGTGCTGCTATGAGCAACAGTTTGTTGTTGTTTGCAGCTCCAACTGATCAAATTAGATCCATGAAAAATGCAGTAGGCACCCACACTTCTTTGGTCATCCCTATCAGCAGCCCAGTCGGCATCACTAAATGCTTGAAGAGAGTGATCTGAACTTTGTTGTAGATGAAGGCCATAGTTCACCGTGAATTTGAGATATCGTAGGAGCCTTTTTATAGCCTGCCAGTGAATATCTTTAGGTTCATGCATGAATTTACTAACACGTTGTACTGTGAAGGCAATATCGGGACGAGTAAATCCCAAGTATTGTAATGCATCGACTATGTTTCGATAAAGTTGAGCATTTGGAAAATCTTGACCATCAAATTTAGATAAACTGCACGTGGTACCCATAGGGGTGGAACACGGCTTTGCTTCATGCATGTTGACCAGTTTTAAGAGCTCGACAATGTAATTTCTTTGTGTTAAATAAAGGTCTTTACCATCGAGCACAGCTTCCACACCAAGAAAATAGGAAAGAGTTCCTAAATCTTTTACTGGAAAAGTCACTCCAAGTTGGCAAATGAAATTTTCAATTGCAACTATAGAAGTGCCGGTGATGATTATATCATCAACATAGATGAGAATAAAAATAGAATAGCCACTGTTGTGAAGAGTGAATAATGATGTATCTGCTTTGGAACCGATAAATCCCATTTGTTGTAATGTTTCAGTTAGTTAGGAGTGCCATGCTCTTGGGGCTTGTTTAAGGCCATATAAACTCTTCTTCAAGCGACAAACATGATTAGGAAAATCAGGATGAACATGCCCTTGTGGTTGTTGCATATAAACTTCTTCCTGCAAGAGACCATTTAGAAATGCATTCTGAATATCAATCTGTCGAATAGTCCATTGTTGTGAAACGGCTAAAGATAATAATAACCGTATAGTCCTTGGCTTAACCACAGGACTAAAGGTCTCCGTGAAATCAACATAGTGTTGTTGATGATAACCTTTTACCACTAGTCTTGCCTTATAACGCTCAATATAACCATTTGCATGTCTTTTAATTCAGAACACCCACTTGTTGCCAACGAGATTAATACTTGGTTTGGGATGTACAAGATCCCATGTACCATTTCGAACAAGAGCATTGAACTCAATGTCCATTGCCTCACGCCAATGTTGATGTTTAGTAGCCTCAGAAAAACAAGTAGGTTCTGTAGGAGTAGAGACATGATTAGTAATTAAACATTGTGGTAGGGGGTATCGAGCTATACCAACATAAGGAGATTTCGGCTTGAATGATTGTGTCTATGATCTGGTGATCATTCGGTGCTGTGGTCGTGGCATGGACTCAGTTGAGTCGGTTGGAGGTTGAGATAAATCCGGATGGGGAGTTGGTGCAGCAGTATTTGAATTTTGAGTTGGATCCCTTGCTGGTAGGTGAGCCACATCTGAACGTAACTGAGCGTTTTGAATATCCAAAGCGTGCTGATTTTGTAGAACAACCTGATCACTTGGCATATGGATAGAGGGAACAAGGAATGAACCTGCAGAATTTGTGTGAGTAGGCGAGTGACTTAAAGAGTGGGGTAACGAAATTTGGCTTGGTTCGGGATTAGTAATTGCCGAAGACGTGTTTTGGTATGGAAATAATGACTCATCAAAGACGACATGGCGAGACACATAAATTTTTCCTGTGACCAAATCAAGACATTTGTAGCCCTGGTGTGATAGACTGTAACCAAGAAAAATGCAAGTTTTAGAACGAAAATCAATTTTATGTTTGTTAAAAGCGCGTAAATTTGGCCAACAAGCACATCCAAATACACGTATGAATAAGTAGTTAGGTTTGTGATTATAAACCATTTCAAAAGGGGACTTGTTGGTTAAAGCTTGAGAAGGGAGACGATTTATAATATAAGTAGCAGTTAAAAAAGCATCTTCCCAGTAAGGTTTTGGTAAATTGGAATGAGCTAGCAAAGCTAAGCCCATTTCAACAATTTGACGATGGCGACGTTTAACAGAACCCATTTGTTCATTCGTGTAAGGACAAGCCAGACGATGGTGAATTCCACATGTTTTGAAATAATTGTTTAAACGTCGATATTCACCCCCCCTCAATCAGTTTGAATTGCTTTAATTTTTGTATCAAAATGCCTTTCAACATATTGTTGAAATTGAAGAAAAATATTGTCAACATCAGATTTGAGTTTCAACGAAAATAGCCAAATAAATTTAGTATAGGCATCCAAAAAACAAACATAATAATGAGAGCCATAGCTAGAAACAACTGAGCTAGGCCCTCAAACGTCAGAATAAATTAATTCAAGTGGTTTTGAAATAGAATGAGTTGAAGCATAAAAAGGTAAATTATGACTTTTAGCCATTTCACACTCAAGACAAACATTTTGTCTCTTATTGGAACTAACGGGTAAATTATTATTGTTGAGGACATGTCGAACAGTGATGTAGGAGGCATGACCAAGGCGACGGTGCCAGTTTGCAACTGAGACTCGAGCACCAACAAAAGCAGAAGCAAGACATCGTTGACGGGATGGAGAGAAGCAGTAAAGGCCATCGGACATAAATCCTTTATGTAGGATGTTCCCCGAGTAATCCCTGATGAGAAAAAAAAAAACTGTGAAACTCAAAATAAACATTGTTCTCTTGAGCAAATTTTTGAACTGAGAGTAAGTTTTTTGTAATTTGTGGCACGACAAAAATTTTGTCAAGAAGAAAGGTGGAAGAGGAATTAGATAGAGATGCAGTTCCAGTATGAGTTATTTTCAAACATGTTCCATCACCTATTTGGATCTAATCGTTGCCAGAAAAAGCATCACTGTGGATATTCAAATTACTCATGTTGTTGGTAAGATGATGCGTCGCACCAGTGTCGGGATGCCACTCTAAATCAGATGTCTGCTGTTGAGTGTGAGTGGAAGCTAGGTTGGCCTGAGGAGATGGACGAGGTGGTGGGGTCTGGAAGTGTGAATCAAACCGTTTCCAACATTGGGAAGCTGTGTGGCCACGTTTGTCACATAACTGACACCACAAAGTATTATTGCCACGACCACTTGCACGAGTGTCGGTTGGACTACGCCTCCTGCCTCGAGGAGCTGAAAAATTGCCACGACCACGCCCTCCAAAAAATTGTTGTTGTTGGGTGGCAACATTAGCTGAATCCATGGGCATTACTTGGTTATGATGCTGAATTCGAGCTTCACACGTAAGAAGCATAGAATAAATGTCTTCTAGAGTAAGATTATCAACCTTGTGAGTGACCATAGAAACAAGTGAGTCATATTCGGGACCAAGTCCAGCAAGCATATATGTGATAATATCATCACACTGGGGTGCTTGACCAGCAATAGATAGTTCATCTGTAAGGCGTTTGATAGTCATAAAGTAATCAGTCGCAGACTGACTTCCTTTCTGTAATGTAGATAATTGTGATCGTACTTGAACTACTTTTGCACGAGATTGGGATGCAAAAGCATAACTGAGTGCCGTCCATACGTCGACAGATGTGCTACAATGAGCAACTTGGGCTAGCACCTCATCTGAAAGAGAGGAGTTGATGCAGCTGAGGATAAGGTTGTCCTGAGTTTCCCAGATATCATAGGAGGGGTTGGGTAGGATAGAGCCATTGGAGGCAGTAATTGTTTTAGTAGGTGGGCAGATGGTGCCGTCAACATAACCAAAAACTCGTTGGCCTTTAAGGTAGGGTAGTATGGTAGCTTTTCATGTTGGGTAGTTGAGTTGGGTGAGTTTAGTGAGATTGATGGAGGAAGAGGGAGTAAAGGTTGGGAGGATGTTCTGGGAAGTATTGGTGTTTGAAGGATTTGGGAGATCAGACATGTTGAAGGATCATTTAGATGTGAGTCTTCTTGGTCTCTGATACCATGTAAAACTTAACAGAACAGAGACTTCAATGGATGAAAAATATCTTTTCTTATTGAATGATTCATATACACAATGTATATAATTTATATATAATTTTCTATTGCTATACAAAAGTTACTTCCTATACGTCTGCTATTCAAAAGTTTAAATCAAAAACAGAATCAACAATAACAACAGAACATCAGTCAACAAGCTTGGCCCGAGATATGAGTAACAACTAATATCTTCAAGTAACAACCAATATCTTCAAGTTGGCAGCACACTAGTTTGCTTGGTCTGTGCAGTGCCGCTATAGGCTATTGAATTTTATCTTCAATAGTTTTCAACGCCATTTTATTTTGAATATATATATTTAAAATCTTTTAAACGGGTTGTCTCATCGCATTATCAACCCCCAATGCTTATGTCAATTAAAAAACAAAATAAAATTCAATAATACAGCAATCTGCCTTCGGATGGTACAAGAAACTCTATTATAGTACTTTGTCCAGCCATAAAGTGTTTGCAAGCACTCAGTTTTATTAACAATACATTAGTAGGGTCTTGATATAAAACCAAGCATTCTCAACCATGTGACTTAGGCAAGCGTTTAATAGAAACTAAAACAAAAGATCTCATATCATGTTATCAACAATGACATGAGTAACAAAAGCTGCGCATAATGATATATTACATTATAAATAGAAAAATTATATTTGAAAGCTGGTGTGCAAAGTATATCCTCTATTTTATTGACATGGGAAAGACTTGATTTGTTAGAAAATTTTAAAATTAAAATATATATCTTACAAATCAAGTATTTCTATGTCAATAAAATGGAGGGCGTGTTTTGCCGGCTTCCAAATAGAATAATTCTTATAAATAATAGTTAATAATATGAATAAGAGTAATGATCAAGTGCGGGTAATCTCAAGGGCAAAAAGATGGAATATGCACAATATTGTAATTGCTCATCACACCGTTCAATAT
Source organism: Pterocarya stenoptera (assembly GCA_003123785.1). Lineage (NCBI taxonomy): Eukaryota > Viridiplantae > Streptophyta > Magnoliopsida > Fagales > Juglandaceae > Pterocarya > Pterocarya stenoptera. The sequence goes on from QEOT01007610.1 coordinate 21,189, forward strand.
TTCACAATTCATTAAGCCATGCAATGAACAGTAAATGGTTTATAGGTCCATCTTAGATTTTGTAAACACATTATTTATGGAGGAACTAATTCATATTAGTTCATAAAAAATGGAAAAAAAAAAAAAAAAAACAGAGGCTTATTCATGAACGTAAACTCCGATGAGAAAGAAATGAGGCATATATTTCATGGGGAAGGACAAATCATGCTTTGATGCCAATGTTAGGACTCAAGAAAAATATTTACATCAAACGAAAAAAAAAAAAAAACGCTTGAAACTTAGTACTATTTGTAGTTGTTCCACAAGTGAATCAGTTTATCAATTGTCTATTGATCCGCATTCGTCTCCACACAATGTGCGAGTGTTATATATAGATAAACTAGATATACACTCAAAATACTCACACCCTAGATGTTTTGTTTAGTGAGAACAAAGGTCAGTCCCAAGACACTTACTAACGATACCCAACCTAGATATAAAACACCACAATCATATATATTCTATATATTCTGCCTTTGTTGTCAAAGAAGTTGTGAATATTTGATTGACACTTTTTCAAGAAAGAAAATGTCAAACAACATAAATGTAAGGAGAAGTATATTTTTTCACATGGATAAACAACATAATTAATATAAGAATATTCAACCATATCAAGAATGTCAGATCGTTTATACGTCAGCATAAAACATGCAGTGCTTTGCAAGTACCTAAGTACTTTCTTTGTAGATTTCCATAAAAGTGACAATGAGTTACTATTTAAATGTTGCCAATGGTCTTATGGTCGAATGGCACTATCCTTGATCTTTTGGGACCATAGAATTCAAGGTTGGATGTTCAAAACCCCCAAACTACTAGGGTTGTTGAACCTTAAAATTTGTCTAGAAAAACAAAAACCACTATTTAAATGCTACCAAAAACTCAAGATGGGGCTTATCCATAGCAGGATTCACACATGTAGGCTTAGAAATTGTCTCAACCATTGAAGCCGAACCCTAAATTACCAAATTAATGGTGAGAGACTCAAACCAACCTTTATAATTGGTCCCTCTCAAAGATTTCATGGCAGATAATATAAAAATTTTAATTGGGTTTCCAAAAGCTAAGAACATCAAAACAAAATATCCAACAAGCTTGAGAAAGCAAAAACATGCTATTTTGGATATCCCTAGAGTTGCTAGAGTCCAAAATGGAAAAGAGATTCATATTAAATGCAATCACCTAATGACTCACTAACTATAAGATATGATCAAGCCACCAAGTAAAAATTACTTAATTGATTTTATTTATTGTTATTGTTCTAATGCTGGATAGTTAATTATTTTTTAATGATGGACCCTACTCTTTTTCAAAAGGAGGGTGTGACACTTGCACAATTCATGATTGTATGTAACATTACTTTTTCAATAATAATTCATTGAAATGGTAAGTCAAAAACAGGTATGGATGTTTTAAGTGTGATTACAACTATGCAAATAATAATCAAGATGCATTTCAAAGATTACAAAATGATGTCTCATGATTAGTTTTACAAAGGTAGGTACATAAATATATATATATATATCGCTCGATTTCCTCAAAATTCGATATAAAAACACTATTTTCAACTCTAGTCCCGGTTTGGATATAAGAAGTATTTCATTTCATCTCATCATTACATTTTTTTCAAATTTCCACACAAAATATAATAAACAATTATAATTTTTTCAAATTCTAAAACAATAATAATATTAAAAAAATAATATTTTAATAATATTTTATTTAACTTTCAACTTTAACCTCAACTCACTATCCAAACAGCACCTAAATGTCATAAAATAAATATTAAAAACATTAGACCACAAACATCAATTTGAGCACAAACCGAATATGTGATTTAAACAGGCCAAAAAACTTTTAAGCTTAAGTGGGCATTATACTATGTCAATCGGCTAATATACAAGGCCCATCCATATTAATGGGCTCATAATACCTGAGTAGGTAAAGTTCATTATTTATTTTTTAAATGGGGTAAAAAGCAAAAGGCCCATTTCCTTAATGTAATCACCAAAAGGCACAATTTTTTTTTTTTTTTTTTTTTTTTTTTTTTTTTACAGTGCTACTCGGACCGAATTTGTACCGTATTGTGACCTTTTTATTTTTTATTTTTTTGTAATTCAGTTCACTTTTACTACCAAGGCCTTATGAAATCATTGTTTTATCAAAGTCGGGGCTAACAAGATTGTGCAAGATGGTGGAGCTTCTAGTTAGTTGGAGAGGGTCAAGGGTATTCTTTATAGAATAAAATATACAATTTTAAGAGCGGTGTTACTCTGCCGTCTAAGTAGCACAGTTCATTTTTACCACTAGTTGTTTTGTAACTTTTTTTTTAAATTTTTCTATTCACATTTTTTTAATATTTTTAAAAAATAAAAAAATATACATATATATTTAAAATCACTTCTTTAATTATTAAGTAAAAATTAAAAAAAAAAATTCCCGAGTGGTCAAATATAGGGGTAAGAACTAGTGGACATAGTAGTTTTTTCCTTTTAAAATATACAAGGATTACATATTTTCTTTAAAAAAATAATTTTTTTACGGGAGTCTCAATTTTTTTTCATTTTTTTTAAAAAGAAAAATGTACTAGACATACACTCTAAAATAATGCAAATCATTTTCTTTATATAGATATATATTTTATAGTACAAATTTTTATTTTAAAATAGATTTAACATACCACGTAAAAAAAAGGTCTTATTCAAACGTTTCTCCTCAAATATTTGTACTGATGTCGCGTGAATTATGGAAGTGCCAATGACTAAATTGTGAGGTAATGATTGAAGTAATGAAAAGTTGAAAACTGAAAACACGAGAAAGAAAAATCTAAAAAGTAAGAGTATATTAATATATATGGTTTTATTTAAAAAAAGAAAACTAAGGAAAACTATTTTAATAATTATAGTAATTAAGACTACGTAATTATGCAAAAACATAAATGGTGGAATTACTCTGAAAGACACTAACTTTAGTGGAGAATGTCTGCTTCGTGCTATTATTAGATGTATCCCCACGTCATCATTTATGAGAATTAAATGGATTTCCTGATACATGCTGGTAAGGAAAATTATTTATTTAGTTTATTTTTAAATTATTTTTTTTAAAAATACTAGCTTTATATATATATATATAAAATCAATTTTTATGATGAACTATACTTTTTTTCTAAAAGAAATGCGCTTCCGTATATGTACATTATTTGCACACCCTAAAATTATATATAATATTACTCATCACACAAATATTCATGTTATTTAATTTCATACAGTGTTCATTTAAATGAATGAAAAAAACTGGAAAACCTAAGTTAAAAAAAAAAAAAAAAGGTCCTTTGGTTTTAGCCATTAAAAATTAAGTTTTTGGATTAAAATGAAGAAAAATGATATTTGCAGTCGTGGGGTATATAAGTGCCGTGCATTTCTTTTGAAAAAAAGTAAAGTTCACTATTAAAAAATTTTTTTTTTTTTTT
>QEOT01007610.1:24769-37216 GCA_003123785.1 Pterocarya stenoptera
TTTCCCCCCCCCCCCCCCCCTCCCCCCATTTGAGTTTGATGAGATTTGTACTGAGAAAGCCACCCTTCCTTGCATGGGAGAGGGTGGAAGAGAGGGATACCCCTCTCTCAAGCCACCTTCCTAAAAGATTGACATCCGCCCATAGACGCCGAGTGATTGGAAAACTATTCCATTAGGAGAGTAGTTCTCTAATTACTCACGGCTGGTGGCTTATGGGATACGAGCGAGAGTCGGGGTCGAGCCACTCAAAGGAGGCTAAACGACAACTAATTAAAAAAATAATAATCGATTAATAGAAATTTGCTGCCTTGGGCTGAACTACAACTTAAGCTGAAAAAAATATAGTTGCCATTCCAATGTTGGTGGAGGGAGATAGTGGTAGGAAAGTTAATCAAATAATAAATGGATGGATATTGGTATATGCTATGGCAAGAGAGAGGATATACACTTAGCTTGCGTTTTGTAAGGTGATATCAGATATTTTATAAATAATTGTAAAAAATTAAAAAAATAATATTAAATAATAATAAAAAATATTTTAAAATTTAAAATAAAATAATAAATAATAATAGAGTATTTTAAGCTGCCATACAAAATATAATTGCCAAAACCAACACCTTTTAGGTCTGGGTTTCCATGAAAATCTCCATGCCTAACCCTTACCAACTGTCCTAATACAATTAGCCCAACTCTTCCTTTAACCCGCTCTGCTTTCTATCTTTCACTTTGCTTTTTCTCAGTATCTTCCTTTTTCTTTCTTTTTTTTCTTTAAATCACCATCTCTCTCTATCTGGGCCACTCTTGACAAGTAAACAGTTCTTAATCGATAGTTATTAATAATACATGCACAAACTTTTTTATAGAATCTTTTATAATCTGTATAAAATGAAAAACGGTTACACAAATATGGAAATTCAAATCATATGAAAAATTCAAAATCCAAAATAATAATAATAATAATCTTTTTAATAAGAGTATTGTTTTACACACAGGTGAAATACACGAAAAAAATATATTACTGTTTATGTGTATAATATAACTGTTTAAGTCTATTTTTTTCTTTTCATGTATTTTCTGTAAGTTTAGCATTATTAATTTAATAAATGTAAACTGTTTGCAAGATGAATTATAGGATAATCTGTCACGTCTTTTCTCTGTTATTAAATGCATACTTTTTATTTTGAAATCTCAATGTGGATTTGATAAATTGACATTGCCAACGTTAGCTTGTGGGTGACTCTTTGACTTTTGAGGCCTTAAGTGATTGCTAAACAGCCGAAAGAAACAAAGACAACAGCAAACCCCACTGACATGTTTAGCAGAGCTGGTTTGAAATGATTAGAGGGACCCCACTCACAGCCACTTTGTGGGTTCCTCCAAAAAAAAATGCATTCAATTCCACTATGAGTTTTGGTTATCTTTATGGGGACATCAATAATTCCACTCTCCTTGCAAATCATTGAAGGTATTCCTAGGTTCATACATTGACAACTTGCAGTACTGAGTCTACCACCATGAGATGATAAAATGATAGCTTTTCTTTTTTTCATTTCATCGTGAGATCTTTGTCATCAGTGATGATTATACATGATATTTCTTTGTTTAGTTTGAGTATTAAGAGTAATTCAAGTATTTTCAGAATATATCGTTATTATTATTATTATTATTTTTTTTTATTTAATATTTTATTATTATTTTTTCAATACTGATAGAATACTTGAGAATACATCCAACGCAAATCAATCTGAGTCCTTGACCTGTATTTAGAACTTGTTGCGAGCCAAAATCAGGAAAAATAATGACAAATTACTTGATCTAAGAGAGTATCACTATTTTGCAAATAGCAACCCATCAAATTGGTGGCAATTGATAGAATCTTTTTTAATTTCTTGATGGAATTAGATGGTCTATCTTAATCGTGCAAAAGCGATCCGAGATTGGAAGCAAGGTTGATGGGGTTCCCGCCTGATCACCAAACCAAAGCTTGCAGGCCATCTTCTGGAAAAGTAGAAAAAGGCCGTTAAAGACGATATCAAGCATTCTTTAAGACCCTTTAACAACTGATGAATAGCCAAAATTAAAATTTGAAGAAAGCCCAATTAAAAACTCCAAAAAAATAAAAGAATAAAAACAAAATCAATCCTCTTCCTCGACCATCAAGATCTTGCTTTATCGAATCTCGACCACTTTCTTAATGAAAAGAAAAAGAAAATACTGGACAAACGAAGCTTCAGCTTTTTTCTTGCAATTCAAACCAACGGTCCTACTTTTTGGCCCCCACAAAAAGGAATACTGCCTTTTCTTCAATAAAGAGTTCTTTTTTAAGGCGTCTGTAACATCCTCTATCCAGATTTGTTAACACACGACAAATATGCTGTTCATTGGATTTGTTACTAATAAAAGGTGTGTTTAACGATTCATTAATTACATATTTACTGCGTAAAATGTGGTCACACTAAACTAATGTTTTTTTCCTTGTTCTTTCCTGATTTCTCATATATATATGTATGTATATATATTCCAACTCCTTGCTTGAATTGCAAACAATTTGAACAAGAAATCGCAGACAATTCAAATATATGTCGATTTGACATGAAAGTATGTCAGTATGCCATTTCATGGGATTTGGTTATATATTTCTGTTTCATTATCATCTATTACTCTTTTAGCTGCACCAAGAAAATGAACTGAAAAAAAAAAAAAAAAAGATTTTTGGTTAAAAAAACAACTTCCTTATCCTATATCGTGTCACTTGTAAACATGTTGCAGGCTGCATGCGTGAACCTTAATGTTACATTGTCTCTCGTCATTTAATAAAACAACCAACGTCCAACCATCAACCTGCTGTACTTCACACTATTTTATTGGTCAATGCTCGTTTGGTGGAAGCTTCAAGGTTATTTTTTTTAATCAAAACTTTGAGGAAAGCCTAGTACATAAATATAAGTGAATATACAAATATCAAAGGAATATACCTTTGGATTTCAATAGAATTTGTTCAAGCCTTCAAGGTGTCATGATGTTTAGCATCTCGATAAGATATTGACATCAAGCCAAATATGATACTTTTGCCCACCAGAAGCCAGCACTATCACCAATGCCACCATTTTCTAGTTAGTTTTGTGTGTTGAGTGTCATTTGAAAGTTGCTCCAAATGGAAAAAAGTGTGTTTTTTTTTTTAGTTTTGCAGCAGGGAGGAAAGCTCCGAAACCTACCACCCAACTTGTTTGAGGAGTTTGTTTTGTGGGCAGAATTTGGGATAGGGATGAGATAAAATGACACGAATCTGGAAAGATATGTCAACCGGTCACGAGGGGGGCGCGTTTAACGTGATTCGGCCAAAATGCAAACGAGTCCGCGCGCACAGGTGTCTTGGGAGTGGGAGTTGCAGTAAGGAAGTAGGCCAGCCTTCCCACCACCTTTCCCATCATAAATGTGAAAACGTCTTCCCCCTTACTCTTCTTCACTTCCTCACATCTCAAGGAATGAGTATTTACTCACCTCTCTCTCTCTCTCTCTCTCTATTTCTCTCCCTCTCTCTTGTATAAAACTTCAGCGAGTTGGGCTTGCGTTGGATAGGCCTTTGTTGGCATAGGAGTTCAAATTTCTACGGTTCGGTAGTTTGCTGGGCATTTCGGTTGTGGGTATTTGTTATGAGAAAATGGGAACCGAGGAGAAGCCTGTGAGCGATCAGGGGCATGATGTGAGTTCATGTGATAGACCAGTTGTTGTCCCAGTTCAGATGGTACTTTGTGCTTCCTTGCTGCTTTTCTGCTCTGCTTTTTATTTGTTTGCGTTTCTTTCAAATCTCCCCTCCCCCATATTTCTTTAAAGTTGTTCTTTCATATGACTTCCAATGCTAATCTCATCAGATATGCGCCAAAGTTTAAAGATTTGGGCGAATGTTATGATTGGTGGCCTCCAAGTTCTGATTCTATACATATCTTTTTTTTCCTGTTCTCCTTTGATTTTCTTTTTCCAATTCAACTGTCTGTGTTTTCTGGGTGATATTATTTCCTGCTAATGGGCTATTTTATATACTTTAGTGTTGTTATATTTTTGGTTGCCAACCACCATATATGTAAAGTACTAATATGAAAAACCCAATTCAATCGAGTATAGAGATGGAAATGAGCTTAAGAGGGGTGTCTGATCGCTATTATATTTGTCTGAGCACCATAAAAGTTTCCACTGATTTCAGTACTTAAGCGGTAAACATATTTTCTGGACGGATCCCATGTCTGAAAAAATGAAATCCTGCTCCAGATTAGCAAGTTCAACGGAGAAAACATACATCACCTGGGTTGTGAGAGATTACGAACCCGCTGATCTTATGCAAATTCAATATAATATGCCTCCAGACTACAAATTTTTATCGTTTGTATAGGCACAATATTAAAATCAATAGAAGTTTAATGGATATAAAACTTAGCAATGAGTGAGGCACGCACAGTACTCAATGGTAGACAAATTATATCTGATTCAAGAAAATTTGGACGAGTGCATAGGATATCAGCTATCGGAATGCTATTTAGTGTTCAGGAGTTGGTTTGAAAAAGTGGTCTCTTGACTTTTTTTTATTCTCTTCTTCATTTAATTTGATGGGCAAGATTTCTTGACCTTTACCTGCTAGTAAAAATCTCTATATTGATATAGTTGAAAATGTATTAACAAAATTCTATTAAGTGATTTCACATGTCAGTTGATGTTTTTGTGGTTTCTGCCTGGTCGATATGATGAGGTTAGTGAGTTAAATAATGCAAAGATGTATTATGCCATGGACCATGTAACGTCTACCGGAAAAAGCTATCTTGTGCCCGTGAATGCGTTGCTATTTCTGATGACGACAGAATTCATTCTGGTGCTGGCCAACCTCTGGAATCTCTGGAAATTCATTAATTTCAATCTATATGCAGGGTGACATGTTGTTCAAATGTCTATTCATTGGAAAGATGACCACTTTTTCTTTTTCTCTTTTGTTCTTCCGAGGATTTTGAAGTTTATTGATTGTAATCAATAGGTAGAGGGTGAGCTGCATGGGGGAAAGTTGCTTAAACTAGGGTTGTCATTTTGTCTTAGGCAGTGGAGACTGATTAATACGTCAATGAGAAAGGGTGATTAGATTGAAGATGATGAAAAAAATGAGGTAGAGGGAGACCTAAAATAACATGGGTAGAATATTGAAGAGATATATGGAATATGAAGGCAAGTAGGAGTATGCTTTTAGAGAAGAAGATTGAATGATGAAAAAGAGTATGTGTGGCCAATCTCTAGTAATTGATGATAATCAATTGCTGATCCCAATTTAATCGGGATTGAGAATGGACTCAAACAATTTTTGTCAAGTTTTAAATTGATTGTCTTCTAAAGCTTTAAGTGTAGTTAGGAAAGTGGGGGTGGCGAAATCAGCATGTTAACTGCAGTCCCCCATAAAGAATTTAAAGACAAACAGCTTAAAATATCCTGGAAAGTTTTTTTGGCTGCATATTTAGGTTGTTAAGAGCAAGAAACCATGGATTGAGATTGTTTTGAATATTTACCTAAATCTTCTGGTCCCATTTCAGGTGGAAGATTCAATGGGAATAACTGAAGAAAAACAACACGATCACCACTGGAAACGGCAAAATCTCTTCCTAGAGATACCCTCCAGAACAGCAGGAGAGTCCTCTCAGGATGTTGTCGGAATAAAGATGCCCTCAACACCAACTCCCACTCCCAAGAGAGTAAATTTTCTCCTCACGCCTGATTCTATTGACGAAAGAGTTACTGCATCTCCTGGGCCCTCCTCATCTAGGGGCAGATCATCCATAAGAAGCCTTTTACCAAAATTAAGTTTCATTTATCGAAATTCCTCAGATATTGAAAAGGCATCCAACCTAGCTTCTGAAGCTTCATCTACAGGGCCACAAGAAAAGCCTTCAATCTCAAGGTCATATTCACTTACAAAGATATTCACTCCTAGGATGAAGAGAACATCATCACTTCCGGTAACTCCAATTGCACATTCAAACCCAGAATCTGCACATTCTGGAAGCATTGGTGGACCACTAAGTTCAAGTGTAAGTTTTTGTGATTAGTGTAGTAAAAATGTTTAACCAGTTGATTGACCTCATCTATAAAACAATACATGGTGGTAACACAAGGGTAGAGCTTCTCTGGACGTATTACGGTAAGTCTTTCATTTGTGATGATTAGGGGCAAGGAAATCAAATTAGAGCAGAATATTTTCAGTCTGTAGATTTGTGCTGAGTAGGCATCAGAAAAATTAGTCAAGGACATTGGAAGTTACATTTTTCTTATAGGTAAAAAAAAGAGTAAACTTTGAGTAAATGTTACCTTTAATTTTCAAACATATATGTTTCTTACTTTTGGCAAGTTTTAACATCAGTCATATAATATGAGGATCTGAGCATGCATTACTAATATTCCCATTTGCAGAGAAAAGGACCCCGGCTGCAGATATCTCGTTCCCTTTCAGTCCCTGTCAACAACAAAGAAAGAAGCCTACGGAGGATGGATTCGTTTTTTCGTGTAATTCCTTCTACACCTCGAGTGAAGGAAGGAGATTTAGTGTTAAATGCATCTCCCACCAGTGATGCTGGTAACTCTGTTGCATTAACGACTCTATGCTATCATGTTGTGTTCATGAATATAAAAAACTAGTTGAATTTTATATTTTGTGGGTTGGTCACTAGATTACAGATCAAAGTGGGACGTGTTCTTTAAAAAAAAGCGTTATTTGTTGAATGTCACTTCAACGTATGGTCTATGTGTAGTAATGTTGCTAATTCACAAGCAGTGTATAGAAGTGCTTTCTTCTTATTCAATGGCTTCTGAACTGACTTTGTTATTCTAAATTCTATTGTCTACATTTAACAAATCTATTAATTGTATTTATCAGCATATGTCTTATGGCAATTTCATGGTTCAGATAATAATGATCATGATGGTGAAGACATACCGGAAGAAGAGGCTGTTTGTAGGATTTGTTTGGTTGAACTGTGTGAAGGTGGTGAGACCCTCAAGATGGAATGCAGCTGCAAAGGTGAACTTGCTCTGGCCCACCAAGAATGTGCAGTAAAATGGTTCAGCATCAAGGGCAACAAGACCTGTGACGTGTGCAAGCAAGAGGTTAAGAATTTACCTGTCACTCTGTTACGCATTCAAAGTATTCGAACTCGAAACACTGGAGGAAATAGAGTACTTGCAGATGCTCATGGATACAGGTAAGCGAACAGAATTTAATGCCTGAGAAATGTCACTGTGCACCATTTGATTTCCAATGCCAAGACGTTTTAGGAGATATAGAGAAAATAGGGAACATTACAGACACACCAACCCATATTGGTCTGAAATCTGGGATGCTAGCCTAGTGTTGATCTCTAATAAATTTAAAAACATCCCTGGTGCGTCTCCGTTATGTCTCATTCTTCTCAGGTCTCTCAGAGCACCTTTTGACTGTCCTATGCCTCATCTTGATTTTCTTCTATGGAAATCTTGATTCCTTGGCTGCATTCATAATATTCTATGCCAACCTTGATTCCCCGGCTGTATAAAGCTAAAACCTGAATTAATGGCTCATGCCTTGGCTACTGATAACAGTTATATGAGACAAGCATGTATAAGATTCTTGTCCCTACAAAGCATTTGACCTGCAAATTATTTCATTATTAACACAAGATTGAGTCATCAGTTAGCTGTCCTCTTTGCTCACCTTTGAAATTTTTTCCAATGTTGTTGGATTCGGGACATCGTATGCAGTTGTTCAATTGGTACCCTACATATTCTCTTAAAACATCCTCTATGAGAACCATGCAACCAAAATTTCAGCTCAAAATAGTGGATGAATTTACTCTCAATGGATGCCCTTCTCTGGATCCTCATCTAAAGAACTGCATACTCTTGGAGGATTGGCTGGACTTAATTTGCTTTCCCACCTCAATTACAAAGGTGGAAATGATGTCATGCGGGAAGACCTTCATGCAATGCTGTTATGAAAGACATCTGAATTGAGCAAAGCAAAACTACAGTACTGTTATTTTATATGCCAATTTGGGTTAGTGCTACCAGTACCAGTATTATACCACTCTGAGATCTGTATGACATGGTTGAGATAGTGTTTATTATAGTGTCTCACCACCGTAGTGGTTCCTCATTTAGTTCTCTTGTTTCTTTGCTGCAGTCTATGGTTACAGTTTGGCCTTACCAACCATCCTCCTGTTCTATCCCCCCTAAAATAACAAATTTTGCCTCACCTTCCACTGTGGCTGCTGCTGCCACTTCCATATGAACAGAATTGGTATCAGGACTTTGGGGCCTAGCACCTAATTCAACAACAATTTCATGCATAGTATGAATTTTTCCCTAAATCCAATGAAGAACCAATCTATTAGGAAAATGAGATCTAATTGTTCCTCATGGTATATCCAAGTTTATCATGTTTTATTATAAGCTTTGTAATGAAATGGTCATGCATTAAATTTTATTTGTTTACATTTGTTTAGGGTTTGGCAGGAGGTTCCAGTACTCGTCATTATCAGCATGCTTGCCTACTTTTGTTTCCTTGAACAGCTACTGGTAAGATTAGCAGTTCCACATACAGTTCTGTCAACAGCCCTTTTTTTGTGAGCAAGTCCAAGAACACTTAAATGCCTTGGGCGATATATCTATTTGTTTGCAGGTTGGGAATATGGGTACTAGTGCAATTGCTATATCTCTTCCATTTTCTTGTGTGCTGGGTCTACTCTCATCCATGACCTCGTCAACCATGGGTATGTTGGCAAACTATTTACTGCATGTTTGATGTGTGGACAGTTCTACATTTAAAAACCAGATTAATGACTGCAGACAAGGCAATCATGGTTGATAATTCAAATATCAAACATCAAACTTTGGTAAAGTGTAAAATGTCTGGGTATATGTTGATGCAATTATGACCATGAATGATATTCATTTATGATATTATGTTGAACAAATGAATTTACAAGGGTCAGAGAATCTCCTAGTTTATACATTGTATGTTTCATACGACTTTACTGACCCTCACCTTTTGAACCTTTGTATTCAGTGAGGAGAAGATTTGTTTGGGTTTATGCATCAATTCAGTTTGCTCTGTTGGTTCTCTTTGCACATATATTTTACTCCTTGGTAAGAGACTTTCTACTTAATATTTTGTTTGTTGCTTGCTTAGCTGCAGTGAAACTACCAAAGAGCTTAATAACCTTAGAAATTTTTTGTGAGGGTTTGGTGTTTTCATGACTGGGAGCTGTGGTCCCATATATTTTTGGACCATCCTGGTTCATGTACCATGTTTAAACCATCACAGAAACTTTAAACCATCACAAAATCGAGTGGACCAAAGTTAAGATCTGGTTCATGTATGATTTCTATTTGTTCCTTTTTTATATATATAACTATGATTTCTATTTGTTCTTTCCCTGTATCTACATAGAATGAATCCGAAACCAAGTTTAGCTGACAAGTAGGCTGGAGCTTTGTTTATGATCCCAAGATCAATATCATATCCCGATTTAGGCAGGCAAATATTAAGCTTTTTCCCTCTATTTGTATTAAATATATGAGTCAATAGTGTCCATCACCAGTTGTTTGAATTGGCCATGGCTCTGTTTGGTCTCTGCATCTTCAGATCCCATAGGAACCAGTGCCACAGATAAAAAAAAATGGATGCTAGATCCTTCAGATTATGATGCTTTTTCGACTCTAGTTTTGGCATTAAACTAACTTAAGCATCCCTTGACTTCGACATGGCACAATAGTTTGGTTATGGGATACGATTTGGACACCTGCAATAGGAGACTCTTTCCAAGTATGACTATGCTAATGGAAATTTATATTGAAAATGTATTTGTGGATTACAGGTTCATTTGCAAGCAGTTTTATCAATTCTGCTAGCAACATTTGCCGGGATTGGTCTTGCAATGAGTGGAAGCTCTATTCTTGTTGAATTTTTGAGATGGAGAAGAAGGTTGCGAGCTCGGTCAGAGCATTATCATGGTTCACAAGTGATGACTCGACCAAGTCGATTTCCTAGATCGTTAAATTCACCACGGATAGGCCCTCCTGAACGCCACCACCAAACCGAAGTGGAAAATCCAGAAACTTTTAGTGGAGTCTGAAATGTTATCCCACAGGCAGTCAATATTACATGGTTTAGCTACCTGAAAAGACGCTAAGCTAATTTTGTTGGGTATGAGACGAGGCTAACGGCATCATATATGCATTTTTATGTGATAAAGTTACAAGACAAAGACTTGTTTGTACAGGCTTCTGATGGCAATAGAAATAATGCAAAATGCATTATGCTGTTTCCATATATTTTTTTTTTATACATATGCAGATTCTTGTAGTTTTCAGTGTCTGGATTTTCAAGATTTTGTGTTTGTAATTTGAATGCATTGAGGTCCCTTGGAATTGTTGTCTCTAAAATCTAACCCCCAAATTGAATGTGAATTTTGAAGATATTGTCACGGTACGATGGTTTTATATATCATTCCACTCAGGAGCGGAACCAGAAAATTTGGTTTGGAGGGTCAAGTTAAAAAAAAATAATTTTGAGAGGCCAAATATTAATTTTTATATAGTCTACTTTATAAAAATATATTTCAAAACTTAATTTTCATCAAATTTTAAAAATTTTGAAAGGGCTTAAGATAGTTCCGCCCCTGATTCCACTCTTATCATACTATAATGAGATGAAATGTTCATCAACCTTTGAATTTAGTTTAAAAAAATAAAAGAGACGATCCAAAAGTGAAAGGAAAGTGCTGCTAGTATGTAATATTACTGGCATTTGAATTATTTGTCTGCAACTCTTTTTTTTCTTTCCGGCCAAACGGCTATAACACAGTATTATCAACTCTATAGCACGGAAGATTTGATACAAAACATATTCTCGTTCTTGGATTTCTTCAACACAACCTAGTTTGGATTTTCCGTTTGAATTCAGTGATGAGTTAAGATGGTTTGTGAATAATATTGAAATTTATAAATAGTAATTAATAGAAATGAGATGGATTGAAGTGATTTTTAAATTCAAATAGACCTAGAAAATTTGTAGTAGCATCAATGGCAAAAAAAGAAAATAAATAAATAAATTTTGGCAATTTAATCATGATTTTACTTACATGTTAAACAACTCCCTTATTTAAAATTTATTATTATTTTTATATATTTTTACGATGATAAATATTATGGTGACAAAAAATTTTATAAAAATTTACGTATGAATTAATATGATTTAATATAATATGTTAAATTTATTTTATAATAAAAATAATTTTATAATTTAACATGTCAAATTATATCGTTTTCTGTATTAATTGGGTCCATAATAAAATCTTAATTGTCAAAAGTTATTTTTCATTAGGGTTAGTAAAATGATCATTAGTCCGAATCCAAACTTAAAATAGTAAAAAGCGGTCTGTCCAGTTCCAATGGAATAGGATGATTCTTCCAACAGGGGTAGCGACTGCAACACAGAGACTGCCTCTTCTCAGCGCTCGTGCCCTTCCTTTCCTCTATCTCCGAGGTGATCTCTCATATCACTACCCGCATCCACACGTCAGTCCCTTCTTCTCTCTTGATATTCACTCTGTTTGGTTGCTGAGAAAACTGCGGGTGGAATTTTTTTGAAAAGAAAAGAAAAGCTGCAACGGAACCAATATTGAGCTTTTGTAGTGTTTCCAGGGGTGCCCAAGCTTGGGTTTGTGCCATTTTTGCACCAGAACCGGATGTTGACTTCGGGTGTTTCAAATAAAATGGTTCAGAGCATGGAGAAGTGCGATGTGGGTATTGAAAATACGTTGGGGGTGGTTCGCCCTGCCACTGAAGAGTATGCTGAGGAGGCAATGGAAGCTCTTAAAGCTGGCAAGGTTATTGCTGTGCCCACGGATACACTCTACGGATTCGCTTGTGATGCTTGGTATGCCATTCCAACGGGTTCTTTAGATTGCCCATCACTTGTATGTTTAAAATCCTTGCACCATTATGCATCGAAATTCCTTGTTTTACGAGGTAAAAATTGACAGTGTTGATGTTTTTCTCAAGAATGAAGTGGATCGTTGAAAAAAAAAAGACTCTGTTGCGTCTGGGAGGAGTCGGAAGAATAATTGGCAACCTTTTGATGTTATTGAATAGGGTTTCTCTTACTGAAAATCTATGGAGTTACGGGGAGTTTAGTACAACCTTAATGGGGGGATCCTGTAGGTTGTCAGCAAAAGACCTGTACATGATTCGCAAAAAATTATAACCGTATGCCGAAGATTGCTTTCATAGTTTGTTCCAGGAAGTCCCACTTTCCTTCCTTCCCCCTGGCAGGCATTGTATCTCAGTACCTGAAGAATTTTAACCCTCATCTCAAAGATTACCATTTGGATAGTATTGTAGTCATCTATGACCCTATCTCTCTGCATTTCATAGTTTGCCTCA
>QEOT01007610.1:38326-80675 GCA_003123785.1 Pterocarya stenoptera
TAGTGTATGCATCAAAGATTTTGAGGACCAGTGGCAACACTGTGCTCTTGTTTATGATGGCGGTGTGCTTCCATCTGGTCGAGCAGGCTCAACAATTGTGGACCTCACCAGGCCAGGAAAGTTTAAGATTCTTAGACCTGGAAGGTAAGCATCTAGTTGGTCAATTTCTTTTCATATATTGTAGATGGATGAGCCAGAGGGAAGAGGAGTATAATAATTATTGGTTTTGAGTCATTCAGGCCGAGAAGTTGTGAATTAAATCACGATAAGCCCTGCTTAGTAGATACAGTATACTGTTATATATGCCTTTTAGGAACACATTATGAAAACATTGCATGTATTAATTCATAACGAATTATGAAACATTACATGTATTAATTTCAAATGTGTTAAGAGGATCTGAATACTAACAAAAATTTCATTCTTAAATATTCAGAAGGAAATGGAAGATTGTTTTTTCTTTGATGGTTTTCAGTATGAACTGAAAACATAAGGACTATATCATCCTATGCTCAAAAAAATGAAAAAAAAAAACATTTAAAGAATTTCTGAAATTCACTTTTTACCTGTGAAGCAAGCATTCAGCGCCTATATTTTGCTGTTGGATTAGTAATGGACTTATGCTCATTATTAAGTTGAAAATGAAATGCTTCAAGCCCCTTCATTTCTTTTGTTCTACACATGGATTTTATTGTTACAGTAGAACAAGAGTCTTTTGCATGGTTGCAGGCATTCTTGACTTGAACGTCTGTTTTCATGTAAATTCTACTGGTGTCACAATGCCCATGAATGTTAATTGTGTTGTGTTCTGCATTGTATTTCCAGTGCAAAGGAAGATACTATTGCAATTCTTGAAAGCCATTCTCTACTAGAAGAAGCAACAGTTAATTGAAGAAATGGCGAAACAGTATGCTGCTTGCTCCCTTCTATTATAGGCTTACTAGTTTATTACCTTGAAAGCAAAGGCTCCTTGGTTGTGGGAAAAATGTTGCTGCCTGTGTCACTGTAGTTTATTTATTACTAGAATTATATTTTTGAACTGTATTGGGAAATTCCACCGGAGCCTTATGTTTGATTAAGAAAAGAAATTTCAACCCCCGGAAAATCATTTGGACATTTGGTGAAACTGATATCATGTCCTTGTCTTGTGCATAGAATTTGAAATGAATCCATCTGGCTCTTTATAAACTTCATAAGCTCAGTATTCCTGGTGGACAACTGTGATCCAGCCTTTATTTAAGGAAATTTATGTGTGTGCCCATACATTCATAATAGGCAAGATCTTGAGGACTTGACACGAGTCCCTGAACATTGTTTTATCCTCTGACATTTCATTCCTTTTGCTCCTTTTTTCCTTCTTCCTTTTGCCTGATCTATTCTTTATATCTGTAGTGCTTGTCTTGTTCTAAAGTGATTGTTAAATTGTCAAAGTGGTAAAAGGAAGAGTGGGTATTTCTTGCAACTTAAAGAAGTTGTTGCTTATTAAAGAATTATTTTTTGTGACGGAAAGAAGCCGTTGCTATTTTTTTTTTTTTTTTTATAAGAAACATTTTCATTTAACCAGGAGTATCAATACAAACGATGATTATCCACCCATATAACAGATTGAATAAAATCAGGAGCAGAACCTTCCCATACATTTAGATCTAGAAGATTCCAAGTATGCGTTGCCAGCTTGTGTGCCCCTTCATTGCCTAGACGACCAACATGCTGTATACTGCATTGGTGGAAGATTCTCATCATTTTCCATGTGGGAGACATGGAAAGCTCCTTTATCTTGAATGGCTTGGACCATTACTAAAGAGTCACTCTCAATCACCAAGTTTGTAATTCCCCTGTGGATACAAGTTGCTGATCTATTAAGATTGCCAACAACTCTATTTCAATAGGGTCATTGACAGCCATCTCCTTCTTGCTAGCTGCAAATAGCACCTCTCCCTTATCATCTCTAAGGAAAGCACCAATCCCTGAACTTTGTTGATCCTGAAATATAGCACTATCCACATTAAGCTTTAGAAATCCAAGTGGAGGGGGGTAGCTAGCCATGTTCCTTTATGCTTCTTGTCCACACACTCGCTTTGTGATCAGACCATAATGAAAGAGCATTTTGAACTGCAATAGCAGGCTGAACATCTTTATTTTCATACATTCTGATTTCGACTATACCGGAACCCCAAGCGATTAGGAAGAATTTCTCCACTACTTGATTACTGCTATTAGCATGGACATGTCTAACAAGATCACCAAAATCTAAAAAATTTGCTGCAAGATGCACCCATAACTCTTGGCTCTCCCAACATTGTCTCAGCCTGTGACATTCACATAAAGGATGTAACACATCCTCTTCTCCATTTCCACAGAACTCTTGGCTCTCCCAACATTGGAAGAAGCCGTTGCTAATTGAGTGGGTATTTTTTGTGACGAATATATTTCGTCGGTATTATAATTACGATCATTGGAAACTAACTTCACATGCCCGAGCATAGACTAAATGCAATGATAATTTTGCAAGGAAAATATTTCATTGCAATTGAAACTATTTGCAAAAATATAAATTTGATTGGTGCAAAAAGAGTATTATTAGCGAGGAAAATAATTTTTGTTGCAAATATTTGCAAAAACTCATTTATAGTGTAGTGTAGATCATAATATTCATTCGATATAAAACAATGGGTATTATAGTCATTTCACCCTGTGTCGATAAATGAAATAACTAAAATATCTTGTATTTTACACTTGAGAATATCCTTATCTATCGCATAAAAGATTGTGAAAAGAAAAATGCTACAGCCACAAAAAAATTTCACACAAACTCACATGAGTTAATATGATATGTTAGATTTACTTTTTAATAAAAATAAATTTACAATCTAACATACAACACCAATCCATATCAATTTATGAGTCTATTTTAAAAAAAAAAAAAATATTAATAAAACATTTCTGTTATGAAAAATGATTAAAGAAGTCACGTGACTCGCATGAATATAGTGAAGTATATACAAGAGAAAAGCATGAGTCAACCCTTTTAAAAGTACATGCAACATCCAAACGTTGAAAAAGAGTACTAGTAGTTCGATTGATATCACAAAGTTTACGTGCCTTTTTACGATTAATTTCATTTCATTATTATAAGTTTTTAAAATTTTTATATATAATAAAATAAATAATTTAATTTTTTAAATTTTAAAACGATAATGTAATATCAAAAATATATATTTTAATAATATTTTATTTAATTTTTAATTTTAATCTTATCTCATCTGTTAAAAATAAAAAAAAAGAAAATTACGTGAAAGGCTAAAACAATTAGGAGAAGTTGACGAGGACATTGAGGAGAAGTAGCTGTCAAAAAGTTGGTAAGCAGCGGTGAGTGATCATATTTTTATTATAAAAACACTAATATATATTAATTATTGTGATTAGATTCATGTGATAATTGCGGAAGCATTAAAAGTGATTGTGAATCTCGTTGCCGTCTGCCAAACAACAACCGATACTCGTGAATCTCGTGTTGTGTGGACAACCAAAACAACAAAACAAATTATAAATATTAACCAATTAACTAAACCCCCCGAAAGGTCGTTTGTGTTCGGATGGGCCTTCACACAGCTGTGGAATATTCTTACAACGGTCTCCCTTTATATTCCTAAGTTCTAATCCTTGTCGTTTTCTCTCTCTTTCTCAACAAATTGATGCCAATTGTTAGAAATTGTTTTAAAACGTGTATGTTAGACACTTCAATGAGTGTCATCCCTTTTTGAAATTTGTAATGCTATAAACAGTAATAAGTTGTGCAATCTTCGTACATTCTTTCTAAAAAAAAAAAAAATCTACTATTAAAAAATTAAAATTTTTATATGAATCTCATATTTACTCTACTCTATAATTATAAATATAATTTCTCTTATATCTTATAATATTGTATTACATTATCCATCAATAATCAAATTGACCCTTATTTTTTAACATAAAAAAATTCAATAATTTGATGAATAATGTCACCCTAACACAATAGATTAAAAGCATGATGAGATATAATAATAATAAATTTCATTTAATCCCCGTTTGGATAGTAAAAGTATTTCATCTCATCTCATCATTACAATTTTATCAAATTTCAACACAAAATATTATAAACAATTCAATTTTTTTAAATTCTAAAATAATAATAATATTAAAAATAATTTTCTAATAATATTAATTTTCAACTTTTATCTATAACCATTTCATCTTATCTTACTATCCAAATATTACATACAAATATAGAAAACACTATAGACACAAAGGAATCCCACACACTAATGTGGTACACTGTGTGTCACGTCTCCCCCCTCCATTTTTTTTTCTTTCTTCTTTCTCCCACTCTCTCTTGCCTCCCCCCTCCTCTCCTCTCCTCCCCCTTTCCTTCTATTTCTTTGCCCTCTTCGTGCCAGCCATGGTAGTCAGGGACAACCTCAGTGTTGTCGGGGAAATGGGAGCTCACAGCAGCGTTGTGAGCTTGCCGTGCATGGGAGCTTGCGACCACCCCTCTCCCGTGAATCCATGTCCTCGTCGAAAGTGCCGCTTAGACCGTCGACGTCTTCTGCTGGCCTTAAAGTGGTCCCTGACCACCGTGGCGGTAGCGGAAAAGGCGGAGAAAGAGAGGGAAATGGGGGAGCGGAGAGGCACGGGAGAGGGGAGAACGAAGAAAGAATAAAAAAATGAGAAAAGAGACGTGATAAAGTGCCACATCAATGTGTGAGAATGAAAGATTCATTTGTGTCTCTAGCAGCCTTTTATAACTATAGGTATCTAGATAAGGGTGGAACTAAATTGAGGGGTGGATCCCACAAGAATTTTCAAAAATATTTTTTAGAATTTAGTTTTCTTAAAAATACCCTCAATATAAAGAAAACTTGCCCCCTGATTTTTTTTTTAAAAACATATCCATATATATTATGACAATGTAAGATAAATAATTAAACTCAAGATTCGTAGAAAATAAACGTCAAATCTAAAATTTAATATTCGACTGGACTCATTACCAATATATTTATTATTGTATGGCCACGGATATGCTCTGGAACACGTTTTTGTCCTGGAATACAACTTCACCGAACCCTCCCTTTTCGCTTTATTTTTTACAAAGCAATACAAATTCACCCAATATTTTCTGAACATCCTTGCAAACAGTGGCCTCTGAAACTCCTTCCACCACCAGTTCCTCCCTCTAGACCCTTCCCTTTTATTTTCAGTCTTCCCGAGCTCAATATATATATATATATAGATATATATTGAAACTTAAGGTAAACCACTTCTACCAAAGGTCAAACTTAGTCAATTATGCTGAATTCGATTGTATAAAATGTTCTGGTTCTTCTGAAATCACTTCGTACAAGCATTTGTTTCTGTTTTCTCTGTTTTTACGTATTTTGCTTCTATTAGGGAGGTCTGATCGTAGTCCAGAGGGGGGCGATACTGAGGTAGTTTGAACGAATTTACAGGTGAAACTTTTTGTTGTTGTTACGTGCTTGTGTGGAGATTCACAATTTTGTTCTGGTCAAGTAGGAAAGTATTACTGTTAGGTCGATGATAAAGTTCAGGAAATGAAAAGGGAAGATGATTGTGAAGTTCTTGTCAATTTTGTTCCTTTGATCAGTGAGCTGGGAACCTACAAATCAAAGGAAAAAAAAAAAGTTCTCAGCTTTGTACCAAACAGTAGAACTGATTTTGAATTCTATAATCTTTTTCGCCCCCCTAATGACTCTCTCAATATTATCAACAAGAAAACCGGGAGTTTGATTTCGAAATTTTCATTTACAACTTTTTAATGAGCCAAGTAAAATTCTGTTGAATTGCGTTTTGAATCTGAAGGTGAAGCTTTGTGTCAGTGGAAATGGCGACCGGAGCTGTACCGGCTTCCTTTACGTGTCTGAAGAGCAGGGACCCAAGCTTGGGTTTCACGAGAAGTTTGGATTTTGTGAGAATTTCTGATATGAAAAGGGTTAAGACTGGCAGAAGAAAGGTCTTGATGATACGCAATTCAAATCCCGGCTCGGATATTGCTGAACTTCAGGCGGCATCGGAGGGGAGCCCTCTTTTGGGTATAATTTCTGAATGCATTTGTTATGTTGTTCACAATCTTGGCTTCCTGTTGCTTTGAATATCTGAGAAAAGAATGAAACCACAAATTAGAAGTAATTAAGAAGCCATTTGATAATATCTAGCTTTCGCAAATGGTTCCAATAGAGGGTAACAGCATCAAGTGTTTTTGGTTTCGATAAAATTGACTTCTTGTCCCACTAAACCAAATGGTTCTACTATAGCCAATTTTGTTTACCTCAGTCGTCTGTGGTTCATAAAGTTTTTATTACTTTTTGTTTTTACCTTTTGTTATGCACATCATAGAAAATAGATTTAAGGTGGGGAATATCTAATTCATTTGTATTTTTCAATCTTTGCGGGCAGCTTTTTTTCTGATGGATAAATAATTATTTTGATTGTAGTTCCTCGTCAAAAGTATTGTGAATCCATTCACAAAACTGTCAGAAGGAAAACAAGGACAGTGATGGTTGGAAACGTCGCTCTTGGTAGTGAGCATCCCATACGGATTCAAACAATGACCACAACCGACACTAAAGATGTTGCTGCAACAGTTGAACAGGTTCTTTAACTTCCCTTCTGCTTGAGTATCCTTCTACATAATTCTATGATTTTCTATCAAAGATGGCAAAGGGATCAAGATCAATTGCATCTTCATTCTTATCTGCAGATGTGATTTATCTGACTGGCATATGATATTCTTATACGTGTTGGTAACTGGGCATCAGTAATATTTGCAAACCAATGTTTATCAAAGGCTAGAATCATTAATGACTGTCCCATACTACCGTGTGTGGTTAAGCAGACCAGCTAGACTTTGGGTTACCCAGTTCTAAAATTCTTAATTTTTATGGGACATGACATAACTTTTTGTTTGTTTAAGTAAAACTTTATTTTGCTATCATAATTTACACGCACTAAATAGAAGCCAAATTGATGGAAGTGATTGTAGGTAGCAAGCATGTTTTCTTTTTACTCTTACACATTTATCAGAGAAATTTCTTTAAACTAACTCCCTGTCTGTCAGTAGGTAATGAGAATAGCAGACAAAGGAGCAGATATTGTTCGGATAACAGTCCAAGGGAAGAGAGAAGCAGATGCATGTTTTGAAATAAAGAACTCTCTTGTGCAGAAAAAGTAGGTCTGAATTATCGAAAGTGAAATTGAGCATTAATTCATATTAATGATCAAATAGCCATTAACTATATTTTCTTGCAGTTACAATATACCTCTGGTGGCAGATATTCATTTTGCTCCATCTGTTGCACTGCGTGTTGCAGATTGCTTTGACAAGATTCGTGTCAACCCTGGAAATTTTGGTATGCAGTTTGCCAGTAATTAATTTTTTTGGATCTTTGATGAAAATTATTCAGTGCATATAATGAGGGGTGATTGACTGCAGCTGATAGGCGGGCTCAGTTTGAGAAGCTAGAGTACTCAGAGGAGGACTATCAGAAAGAATTAGAGCATATCGAGCAGGTCAAACCACGAAGCTTTAATGTATAGGCACCTGCTAATTTCATTTTTTTAGCATGGATAGCTATGTCAGCACTTTGCCAAATAAGCTTCAACTACAAGTTCACGTGTTATGTACTTAATGTCTCAAGAGTGTAGTGAACAACCAATAGGGAAAATAAAAAATGTATTGTCTTTGTTTACAAATTCCTTCCCTTGAGTTTCTCTGAAACTCAGTGCTCCTACAGATGGGTAGCTATGCAAGCCTGCTAATACTCTTTTCTCTCATTGATTTCAAGCCAATAATCCTCTTAATCCCTCCTTGATTTTAAGCCCAGGACCAGTGTATTTTAAAAATAATTACAAGTTCTTTAAAAGCAAAATTTTTCTCGTAAGTGAGCCAGATGGGCACTCAAAGATCAAAAGCAATTTTTCCTTTACCAGTACACAACTCAGGTTTCGCCTGAACAATCCAAGGGTATGGAAAATATTCATATCTATTTTTAGTTATCTTCATTCAGATGAAGTTTTATCTGATCAGACGATAAAAAATTCATTATTGAACTGGTAATGTACTGAATTTCTTTTTTTATTCTAACAACACCAGGTTTTTAGTCCATTGGTTGAGAAGTGTAAGAAGTATGGACGAGCAATGCGGATTGGTACCAACCATGGGAGTCTTTCAGATCGTATAATGAGCTACTATGGGGATTCTCCTAGGGGAATGGTGGGCAGTTATTTTCTTTGGTTCTTCCAAACAGCTTTTATGCTTGGTTTCTTCTACCTCCAAGCTCAGGACATCTTACTAAGCAGCATTCCATGAACAGGTTGAATCTGCATTTGAGTTTGCAAGGATATGCCGGAAGTCGGACTTCCATAATTTCGTCTTTTCAATGAAAGCAAGCAACCCAGTTGTCATGGTCCAGGCATACCGTCTACTAGTTGCAGAAATGTATGTCCATGGCTGGGATTATCCGTTACACTTGGGAGTTACTGAAGCTGGAGAAGGTGAGGATGGGCGGATGAAATCTGCAATCGGCATTGGGACCCTACTTCAGGTATGGTTTTAACTTCATATGTGATGATATGCACGATCATTTCTTAAACTTTATATAGTTACCATGTTGTGACGACTTTCTCTGCTGTCAAGAATGCAATATGCTATCTAGGTTAATTTTTTCTTCAAACCTTCCTTGTGTTGTTGCCTTTTGGAAAGCATATTCATGTGGTTGTGTGATTAAAATATAAACTTGAATTTATAATTTTTCTGTTTAATTATTTATTTCTCATATAATAAATATATCATGTTGTATGTTTCAATTTGATTGCATTACGACCAAACAAATAAACAGTTATATAGACTATGTTATTCAAAGTAATATCAATTCCTAGTAATACCTATTCCTTTTCTTACTTTATTTGATCTTGCCGACCAAATGTGCTCTAACCACACAAAATATGATTGCCATATTGAAAACTCAGAAACACCGTACTACATGCAGGATGGTCTAGGTGATACAATCAGGGTGTCTCTGACAGAACCACCGGAGGAGGAGATAGATCCCTGCCGAAGATTGGCCAATCTTGGTATGAGAGCAGCTGAACTTCAGCGAGGAGTGGTGGGATTCTATATTGTCCTATGAACAATGAAATAAATATGCTTAAGTACTTCAATACTGATATTTTCATAAGCTTATGAGTCTTCTCGTTAATGGCACCATTTCCCTCAGGCACCCTTTGAAGAAAAGAACAGGCATTATTTTGATTTCCAGCGCCGATCTGGTCAATTGCCAATGCAAAAAGAGGTCTGTCTTTGAGATTTTTGGATAGTGGTATAGAGTTGTGCATTCTTACGGCTCTATTTGCACTTCTAAAACAGAATAAATACTTAAGTACAGGGTGAGTTAACTCATCAAAAAAAAAAAAAAAAAAATTTACAGGGTGAGGAGGTGGATTATAGAGGTGTCCTGCACCGTGATGGTTCTGTTCTTATGTCAGTTTCCCTGGATCAATTGAAGGTACCACATGGACTGCTATTGCCTTCTTTCCCTTTATATCTCAATCTTTTCAGAAAGAGAAGGAAGGGGTTTTGATTAAGAGCTGTCTGAATCCTTTTTTCTCTTCATTTATGTTTTTGGAAATACAGATGCCAGAGCTCCTATACAAGTCACTTGCAGCAAAACTTGTTGTTGGCATGCCATTTAAGGTCTATTCTTACCCTGTATATTTGATGAAGAAATTATATTTACCTGTCCTTTGTGGCATTAACATTTCAGTTACCATCCACAACGTTGTTAATTCAGGATCTGGCAACAGTCGACTCAATCTTATTGAGAGAGCTTCCACCAGTAGATGATGATGATGGGGTAAGAGCCCTATCCTTTGACTTCATTACTTTGGGAAAAGAATTCCGTGTCCTCTCTATCACACACGCACAACTTATCAGTTCATCCATGTTATATTCTAAAACCATGTACCAATAAAAAAAAAAAAAAATTCTGAAACCATGTCATTGCATTCTTATTAAGGCATTGAAAGAATGGGAGCAACTTGATATTATTTGTTTTGCATCATGAACAGAGGCTAGCTCTCAAAAGGCTGATAGATATAAGCATGGGGATTATAACTCCCTTGTCAGAGCAGCTAACAAAGCCATTGCCCAATTCCATGGTTTTGGTAAACTTGAAGGAATTATCAACTGGTGCTTACAAGCTTTTGCCAGAAGGTGCCACTTAGCGTTTTGATCAGTATTGAGTGAACCCATTGTTTTCCTTTTTATATCCCCTCAAGTTGAGTGCATTTTATTATGATGAATTTTATATCTCATCCCATATCTGTTACTTACTTCTCAGGCACACGTTTGGTTGTGTCTGTACGTGGTGACGAGCCCTATGAAGAGCTAGAAATCCTCAAAGATATAGATGCTACCATGCTTCTTCATGAACTACCTCTTACAGAGGATAAAATCAGCAGAGTGCATGCAGCAAGGAGGTAATTACTTATAAGGTTACTTGTAAAGAACTCAGTCATGTGAAAGTATGGAAACAAAAAGGCAATTGGCTAGTCTTGGAAGGTCAATCATTCAATTTATTTACTTGAGCACTACAAAGGTCAAATTCACTGATAGGTATGGCAGGGAATAACAAGTTCACATAGAGCATTCACTTTAAGCTTTTTGAATGGTTCAGACATCCCTCGTCTGCCCTGAATACTGTTTGAATTTCTTTGGTGAAGAAACAATGATTCCTGTGCTATATAAAGTAAAAAACCCATTGCCTATCGAGTACCTGAGTTTAAGTCTAAAGACTCTAAACCCAATCTTGAAATAGTTTTCAAGTATTTCTTCATCACAATCCTGTTGCCTGTTGGTCTCACTCCACAGACCAAGGCATTTTTCTTTCTTAAAAAAAGAATTTGTAACAGATACCAAAACCAGTTTGTAGTTTATGACCCACTGAAGCTTTTGACCTGGGTGGCAGTCTGACTATATTTGAAATTGCCTCTCTTGGTATCCAGGTTCTTGAGAGGATTCTCCACAAGCGTGTACAAATATCTCCTATCCTGATAATTTAACTGTTGACTGCAGGCTATTTGAGTACCTAGCAGACAGTTCTCTGGACTTCCCTGTAATTCACCATATTCAGTTCCCAAAAGGAATTCACAGGTAATTACTCCACACGTATTGTGACAGATATACTGTATCAGTAGTTCTTCATTATATTACGGTTCTTCTGCATGCAGGGATGACTTGGTCATTGGTGCCGGTACCAATGCGGGAGCCCTTCTAGTAGATGGGCTAGGAGATGGAGTCCTATTAGAAGCCCCGGATAAGGATTTTGATTTTCTTCGGAATACATCTTTCAATTTACTACAAGGCTGTAGAATGCGGAATACAAAGACGGTAAAAGTTTGTACATTGAAAAGAATAGGATTTGACATCTGAGGATAAATCGCAGTAACATACCATTTTTCTTTATATGCCTACATATAATTGCAGGAGTACGTGTCATGCCCATCATGTGGCAGAACTTTATTTGATCTTCAAGAAATAAGTGCACAAATACGAGAGAAGACATTACACTTGCCTGGTGTTTCAGTAATTACCTAATTCTTTGCACCATCATCTTTCTGATAATTGAAATCAACATCCTATCCTTCGTGATTAACCTATATCAAATAGTTTCTTTGCATTAATTTCTGATCATTTATTTCTTTTCTGCATCAGATTGCAATAATGGGTTGCATTGTAAATGGTCCGGGGGAGATGGCTGATGCAGATTTTGGATACGTTGGTGGTGCTCCCGGAAAGATTGACCTTTATGTTGGGAAGGTCTGAATTGTTTCCTGGATTTAACTAATTCTTTTTCAATAAAACTTGCTTTCTATAGAAAAATTGAGGTAGGGTACAAGCGTATTTTGAAAGTACAGCTCTATGAGTATTATTGTGTTTGATTACACCTAACCTGTTGGAAAAGTACTTCACTTTAATAATAAGTATGAAAGTTTTTGAATTTCTGAATCGAGTCGCGATGCTATCCAAGGTTTCCAACAGCCGTATGTCAGCATAATAATATGAGGGGCATGCAGTTTGACCTTTTTATGACCAATGGCCAAAAGTATGAGTTATTTCGTTGACACCGGATGATGTTGTAAAAGCATGCTGCCCAGTGGGATCAATAAACCATACCGGATTCAGGAACTAACAGAGTTATTATGTGATTAGCTACACCGTTTCATTCTCATAATGGGGTATGGAAATTGGAGCAGTGAGTGCAATAGTTGTGGGGTTCAAACCCATGATCCTCTAAAGACATTATTGTTGCCATGTTTAGTTAATTACTAAGAGCATAATTATCATAAAATTGCCAATAGAAAATTGAGGAAAAAGTCAGGAAAAAAAAAAAAAAAGTTGAACCATATTCTTTTTCTCCTTGGACATGAATTTGTCAGACCATATTGATATTAAACATTGCCGGCCTTTTAGTTCCTTTAATCTGAAATGTCTTGTGTGTCCTAAAACCACACAGTGGGGCTCTACAAGGGTTTAAAAATCAATGCAAACACTTGTGAGTTACTCAGATCCTTTGTCAATTACTCATTCGACTTCCGAATGAGTGCTATTTTCCAAGCACCCACTCAGGAACTTCCCCTGGATCATGTATATAACGTTTTCCTTTTAGTTGAGTGCAATAGTCATTCTCTTGAAGCACTTTATAGACTTTTAAATCTGAAGACATTACTAGGACATCTTTTGAGCAGTCGAAGTAGGGTAATAATACCTTGTTTTCTTTATGATTGTGGTTCCCAATTTCAAAAAATGGGTGAATATAACAAAGTTTTGATTGTCTTTCAGACGGTAGTGAAGCGCGGAATTGCAATGGAGCATGCAACTGATGCCTTGATCCAGCTTATAAAGGATCATGGCCGCTGGGTCGACCCTCCTGCAGAAGAGTAAGAGCATAGGCAGTTCCGGCTTGCCAATAGGAGTTAAGAGACTCTCAAAGAGAGATCAGTCTTAATCATGTTGCATAAGTCCACTCCACCAAAGTAAGAGACAATACATGATAAACAGCAGCACAGAATGGAGATCTTTCTGCATAAAATATGAACTACATGTAAGCTGCACATTTGAATTATATTTTCATCAACTTATTATATTAACAACATTAATATACTCATCATTAGTAACCAATTGTGTTCTTTTTATTTTTCTTTTCCTGCAAGAAACGTTGAAATTGTGGGCATATGGAAGAAATAAAATAAAGGAAAAGTAAGGAAACAAAAGGAAACTCGAACCGAACTATCTCTGGTTATTCGAGGTGGCCAAATCCTACTTGCAGACTTAAACAGTGTTCTTGACCAAACTTCTTCAATGGTCAGCCAATGCAAAAATCGACAGCTATAATGTGAGATGATGATAAGGAAACCCTTGCCGTTTCTTCTTATCTTTGTGTCAGCAACCTTTCGTCCTTTACAGAGAAAGCCATTATAAAAAAGATAGATAGATCTCTCTTTCCTCCCCTCCCCCGTCGCTTCAACCATCTCATCACCTCAGTCCTTCACATCCCTTGAGCTTTCTCAATTTCCTTATTTTCCGTATTTTTGTCAAAATTTTGGAGGCTAGATTTACTACTCCATCCAACTTCATCACCCACGCTTCTCAATAATGAAATCTTCCCTCCAGGACTTTCCGGGGCACAATAACACCTCTCCACTTGCTGTGCAATCGACTGGTAACACACTTGATAATAGATGTTTGGATGACTAAAAAATATAAGAGAAAATATAAGAAAATTGATCACATTCGAGGTTGACCTGGTCTCCAAGAGAAAAGAGAAAGAAAATAAAATAGGGAAATATTCTCATTAAGGTCCTGGATCCTTCTTCAGAGCCAAGTTGCTCATTACATATAACCCACATATTGGGCTTGGGCTAAAGTCAACACAAGACAATAAGATTAAAATCTGCATGCAACTAATTAATGCTACGGGCCTAAGCCTACTACCTTTTTTTTTTTTTAAAGAACCGAGGTCACATGTACAAGAGTGACTCCTCCCCAATTTTATTAAAGAAGCCATCACTTATGGCGGAGGAATACCAGAAACAAATCTATGAGAACATGAATCCCACAATTAGAACAATCCCAAGAAAACCAACAAAAGACCCCCAAGGCCAAAAACATTAACCACGTCTAATATAAGGTATGCCAAGCTTGTCCATATGAATAATTCCTCGATAGGACCTTGAATGCAAGAGTCCTTTCCAAACTGTACATTAATCCGTTGCGACCCCTGCTTGGCTAAAAAATCAGCAATCATATTAGCTTCTCTAAAAATGTGATGGAAACGAACATGATTTAGCTCCCCAACAATAGCTATAATCTCCTCCCAAAAATCTCAAAGGAACCGATATTTACATACTCCTAAAGCCAACCATCCAACCACGACCTTGGAATCCGACTCTACCAAAATAACTCTCAAACCCAATCACTTACACAGCCGAAGCCCATCAAGAAGAGCTCTGCATTCAGCAATGGTGTTAGTAGCCTGCCCATATGAATGTGCAAAACCCGCTACTACACCACCATTAGAATTTCGAATAACACCACCTCCACCTGATTCTCTCGGATTACCGCAAGAACCACCATCAACATTTAATTTGATTCTACCTCTCGCTGGAGGACACCAAGCAATAAATTTAAGAGTCATAGGCACATCCGGAGTAATTGGACATGCTAAAGTCTCCAGGATTGATCGGTCATTGGAGTTGATGGACTAAAATCTTTTTATCTTGCTTGATACATCTCTAATCAAACTTTTAACAAATCGAATAATATTGTCAGGATTAAAAACCATACCTTCCATTCTTGCCGCACAATGAGCTCGTGATAAGGCCCATGAAATAGCAATCGGAAGCACCTCCCGAATCCAGCCCATCTGTGTGGACATAGAAGTACAATGCCACCAGAAACACAATATCCCCTCCCAATTCCGAATATGTGGGACTTTCATTTGGCATACATCCGCAAAAAAATTCCAAACTTTTTGAGCTCCACCCCCACATAAAATGTGATTCAAAGTCTCCATTTGTGGTTGAACACAACACTCACATTTAGAGGCCATAGGAATGCCTAACTGTTGAATGATGTTATCTACTGGAATTGCCTTCCTCTTAGCTCGCCAAACAAAAAAAAGACCACTTCTTTGGCAACCAATTCTTCCATAGCCATTTTTTTCTAGGGGCAAATAACTCCATGTTGCCGAATCATATTCCAAGCGGACTTAGTGGTGAAAGCTCCACTAATGGTTGGCTTCCATATGCATTGGTCCATACCTGGACGTAACTTCATTCCTACATCCGAAATCAGCTTAACGACATCTGTTGGGACTCGTTCCCGCAAGGCATGTAAATTCGGTCCTGTATGCGTAAGGACGTCTGCCACTTGCAAATTTAAATTGCCAATAATAGGAAGGTATGTAATAAGCAGCCTTTTCCCTATCCAGTTATCCATCTAGAAATTAATATGACCTTTCTGAATGATCCACCGAGAATTGTCTAGCACTTGGGGCATGAGTACCATGATCCCTTTCCAAAAACGAGACCCTTTATTAAGGTGCATAACTGAATAAGGATGAGAATTTCCAACGTATTTGTGGAAGAAAAAATTCGACCACATCAATTTATCATTGATTAACTTCCAAGCAAATTTCATAAGTAATGAAGCTTGAACCTCATGCAAATCTCGAATACCCAGCCCCCCTTCTTCCACCAACATACAAATTTTACTCCAAGAAACCCATTTTCTTTTTGTATTCCTCTAAGGAACCCCATAAAAATTTTCGAAAATCCTCTTTATCCCCAAGAGCACACCTTTGGTAAATTCAAGACCGATAACATGTGTATAGGCATACTATTCAAGAAATGTTTGAGAAGAACAATTTTACCTCCAAACGAAAGAACCTTGCTCTTCCATCCCGCCAATTTCTTTTGAATTTTTGACAACAATGAATCAAATACTCGGATGGTCATTCGCCCCACAATTAAAGGAAAGCCCACATATGTACACAGCCAACTCCCTTCCTCAAAACCCAAAATATTCTTCAACTCTTTCTTCCGGCCAACCATTATAAAGGATGATAAATACATAGATGACTTGCTCGGATTAATCAATTGGCCAGACATCAACTCATAGCTTTGCAGAACTCCCATAAGATTCCAAATAGAGGTCTTGCCCCCATTCGCAAAAACAAGAATGTCATCCTCGTATAATAAATGAGAAATCAAAGTGCCTCCACCCTGGAAAGGCTTAATCCGACTCATGCTAAATTCTTTATGAAACATTCTAGAAAGGATTTCCTCTGATAAAATAAATAGATAAGGAGAAAGAGGATTATTTTGTCATAGCCCACATGATGGCTTAAAAAAACCCTTGGAGCATCTATTGAGCATAACCGAATAAAAAGGGCAGGACACAGCATTAAAAACAATACTATGCCATTTTTTAAAAAACCCAGCTGGCAAATGATCTCTAGAAAAAAGCTCCAATTCATTCTGTCATAAGCTTTAGCCATGTCAATCTTTAGCAATACATTGCCCCCCTTACCTTCCTATTAATTCCTTGAACCAATTCCTGAACCAGCGAAATATTTTCAAAAATGCTTCTACCTGGAATAAATGTTGTTTGCTCAAGCGAGATAATTTTTTCCAGTAACGGCGCAAGTTGAAAGATCATAATCTTTGACATAATTTTATAGACAACCGAGCAAAGGCTAATTGGGCAAAACTGACCAAAGCCCAAAGGCTCATCAACCTTTGGACTGAGGACTAAATTGGTAGCCCCAAAGAAAGTAGAAAGCAGCTGTCCTGCAAAGAAATCCTTAGCCATTTCGAACAAATCCTCTTTGACAATGTCCCAAGTCATCATGAAAAAACATGTAGAAAAACCGTCCGCACCTAGGCTACTATCCATCAGGATAGACCAAAGGGACCATTTGATTTCCTCCAAAGTCGGTGTAGTACATAGTGCTTCATTTTCCTCCATGAACACCACCGGCTAAACCAATTCCATCTCATCTAGGTTGCTTGTAATCAGCGATACCGAGAGTAAACGTTGGAAGAATACAACTGCCTCTTGATGAACCACCTCCCCTGTATCCAATGTTCGTCCATCATCGAGCCTCATTTTAACAATCCTCTTACTCTGTTTCTTGAGCCGTATGGAAGCATGAAAAAAGCCTATGTTATCATCCCCTTTAGTCAGCCATTTGGTGCGGGATTTTTGACAGGCCAGCATTTCCTCTTTATGTACCCACTGGGAGTGGTCTTGTTGGCAATTCAACCATTCGTTCTCCTGCATCGAGTAAGAGTGGCCTAAGCCCACTACCTGTTACAATCCAAAGGCCCATAAAATAATCTAAAGCCAAAATACTGGTAGAAAGAAGTAGAGTAAAAGGTAAGGGTGGCCCATGGGCTTGAGTTGAGTCACAATTAGTTAGGCTTGTTACAATGTCGTCCCCTTCAAAGAATCTTGTCCTCGAGGTTGGGAGCAACTAAGCAACATCGTTTTCATGTACATCTATTTCATAACTACTAGCTCCCACCCAAAAAACAAGGTTAAAATTCTTTAAGATCATCTCTCCCTGTGAGTTAAGCCCAAGCTTGCCCAAGAATTAGTTGTTGACCCTCGTTGCCCAGGAAAACACATGCTCTTGGCTCAAGAAGACACAAATGCAACAGTGAGGTACATCACCAGCAGCAACTTCCCCATAGAAATCACTCCCTGCAAAAAGCCATTATTTGGTTCCAACCTTTTATGAAAGTAATTCCGTGCATGCGATGTGGTGTCTGGGTTCATCTCATTGTCAAGAAAAATCACAACCTTTGTAACTAATTTTTCAAGATATGTTCATGAAGTTTCATCATAAACTATAACAAGAGAAGGCAAGTAATGGTGACTGGCTTTAAGTTCCTCCTTCAGTTTCTTAACAACTTCAACTTCATACTTCAAATTACAAGTTGACTCAAAAGGCAGTAACACAAGGCCATTCATCCAATAGTCTAGTCATTTTCCTCTATCAAAAGGCCAATGAATCGGTACTAGAAGGATTTGAGTTATCAGGTTCTTATCCTTAAAGTTCTCGATAATGAGGTAGGTATTTATGTTAGAGTCATCTCTACCAAGGACAACAAGCTCATTCAATTCAAGCTTCACTTCTATTCCTTCCACTTGCTCAATCTATACCCTATCATTCCCCTCACCACCAAGAATTGCATCCTGACGAGCAACACCATAATAACAGTCTATCAAGTGAAGAGCTTGCAAAAGCTTACAGCCCCTTCCAACTTCAAGATGGGCATCGTTGCCAATTTTTTTTTGTAGAATAACAACTAACTCCGTGAGTTGTGGGCAAAAATTTCCTATAAATTCTAGTCTCATAGTTCCAAGATTATGGCACCCATTAACTTCGAGATGTGTAAGTTTCTTGCATCTAGTTGCAATTAGTTCCAAATCCCTGTAGTCGAGGAAATAACAATCGCTCAGGGTAAAATTCTTTAATTTCTTACAACCATTGTTAATAGCCTGTAGACCCTCTTAAAAAAGTCTCTCCAAACTATACAGAGCCATCAATTCCACTACACATCCCCAATTCTTTTCCAACACATCCTTTTTTTGCATTTGAAAAAGGTGTATGGTTTCCTCAAACAGTCCAGTCTTATAGTCTTATAGAAATCTGTAATATCTTGTACCGGGTTGTATGAATTGCTAGAATAATATTTGGTTATAAACCCAACACTAAATCCATCCCAAAATCCAACATTCTCAATTAAATGATTCATAGATAAAGATGATGTCTGCCCTATATAAGCAAGAATCAACGTTGGGTAACCCATTGACATGAATTTGTGATATATACCAACACCACTAATGCACAAAAACCAGGTCAAAATAGAGGAGCAGAGAAGCCTATCAGTATGATGTATGCAACGGGAGCTTCCACATTTACATAAGAATCTCTCACTCTACTAACTGGAACATCCCCCCTCTCATTCACATACACTTTAATATTTTCATAACAAACGCCATCAATGAAATTATGAGAAGGATACTCTCTTGGCATCTCTAGTTGCTCATCTCTCGTACCGAAACACCAAAATCTCAAGACACAAGCTGAAGAATTAAACCATAGGACAGCAAGAATGGAAGCGAGATCACTTGTAAATCCAATAGAAATCTAGTATTGGCGAATTGCAAAGTCCCAGCCACCTCCGTAGTGCCAAAATGTACAAAGAATGTCCCGTCTATTCACTTTGGGTCTGTCCTCCTTCCTGCGGCTGGAGAAAAAGGGCATTCGATTGACCAGGAAAGAAAAATGACATTCGATTAATCCGTATCTCCTCTGTCGTTTTTGCTTCACTAGCTACTATCCTTGTTGCATTTGACACTTTCAGAGGAAGAAAAACATTGGAAGGAATGAATGTAATGTCAAAGTCATTGGTATAAACTCGAATTTCGTCAGAATCATTAGAAAAATTGGACCACTCCCGAGCCAAATTGCAAAGGGCGTCATCGAGGTGGATCAGCATCCCAGAGAGAGAAGGAGAGAGAGAAATCCCTCAAGAATGCCGAAAACCCTCCATACGACACCGCGCAATTCTCACCTACTAGGTTCCAGCAAGAAGCCGTCTCTGGTCTACCCAATCCAAAATGTCTACGTTCACAAATAATGCGAGAATAGAGATGGGGTTGCGGCAATGAAAAGACGAAGGGGTGGTTTCCGCAAAAGATCGAGTAAAGCAAAGAAGACGAGCACGTATTGGAAACCAAAGAGAGTTGGGTCTTCGTTGGGAATGAGAGGAGCGTAGTGGTGGTGCAATGAGGAGCGACGCCTCCTGGCCATAGAGGATGCCAAACTAAACGGGGCCATTTGCTTGTAACTTCTTACGGAAGGGAACAAGAGGAGAAATAATTCCTGGAAAGTGATGTAAACGAAAGTTGGAGATGGAATTTTGAGTGTTCAAAAATTAATTTCGAATCTGTAAGAGAATTTCTGGAAAAATTGATATCGACGGGATGACCCATGGCTCGTTATTCCTCTTCCTCTTCCTGCAATGAATGTAGCTCTTGTTCCATATAAGTGAAGTCTTCATTGAAGTTGTTCTTGAATTTTTCAAAATTATTTTTGACATCTCTAAATGTATGTAAAATAACTTCATAATGTTGTTGCGACTGCTCGACCATCTCTTTAATTTTGAGTAATGATGAAATAATCTCATCTATTTCCATAGATTGATAAAGTAGCTGCCAAGGAAATGTTGGCTTTAGATACCACTTGTAACTCACTTGATAGTAGGTGTTTGGATGACTAGAAGATATAAGAGAAAATATAGGAAATTGGTCACATTTGAGGTTGACCTAGCCTCTAAGAGAAAAGAGAGAGAAAGCAAAATAAGGAAATATTCTCATTAAGGTTTTGGATCCTTCTTCAGAGCCAAGTTGCTCATTACATATAACCCACATATTGGGCTTAGGCTAAAGTCAACACAAGACAATAAGACTAAAATCTGCATGCAACTAATTAATGCTACGGGCCTAAGCCCACTACCTATTACAATCCAAAGGCCCATAAAATAATCTAAAGCCAAAACACTGGTAGAAAGAAGTAGAGTAAAAGGTAAGGGTGGCTCATGGGTTTGAGCTGAGTCTCAATTAATTAGGCTTGTTACACGACTCCTTTTAGCTTTTCTATTTGTTTGCCGACCTCATATGTGTTTTCTGGCTCTTTCTTTTGTCTTTTGACAAATTTTCTTCTTTCATTTCCTCTTGTTTTGTTTGAAAGAAAAAAACTACATGTCTGCCGCAATCTATTACTCGGTCGCCGCCACACGCCTCTTCATTGGGCAGGAAATTTATCATCAAACTATCACCGTGATCCAAAAAGTGGCTCCCACATGCCACTTATGTGCCTCCCATTTCGGTGGTAACTTTTGGTTTTCTCCTCCCCTAAGGGTTAGTCAGCTACTCTCTCTTTTGGTGAAAATAAAAGCATTCTTAAGGATTTGGAGAGTCCGTCAAACGCCTTGAAACAAGCAATCACAACACATGTTTATTCATTGTGGTTCTCACATGAAATATTGCAAAACCTTTGTGATCTCCATGGTTTATACAAGGAATATGGGTTCGGGCCAATGTATTGGCTTCATTGTCCATATTCTTGCTTTTAATTATATGCAATGTATGTAATGGAATGCTTTGTGGGACTCCCTTATGTTCTTTGCATAACCTCTAAATTCTTGATTTTTCTTCACTTTAACTTGAAGCTATCGGTAATCAGACCCATTATACATTTGCCTTGGCATCACCCTCTTGTTTAACTGCTTAAAACAACGCTCTTTCATTAAAATACAGTCCGGACCAAACTTAGCGGGTGAAATATTACAGTGACGAAGGATTTCGTTGGAGCAGTTTTTGGTTACGACTGAATTCGTACAATGTGGTTGGATGATCTTCTCCTCTCACACTGTGGTTTTTTATGATGATGCACTCGAAACACTCATTCATGGATTGCTTACTGATAAATTACTAAAAATAAAAGAGACGGGCATTAACATGGTTCGGCATTGAGGTCTACGTCCACAGATCTTGGATATAAAATTCACTATAAGTAGAGTTTTATACAAAATCCACATCCTCACTAATCTCTCTACAATTACTCCCATGGATTCTTTTTCAATCCTCTTAAAGCTTTCTGGTTCCCCTCTTTCTCCATCTGTCGATTCTCCTCTCCAAGAATTAGATATGGAAACCCTTCTCTCTATTGTCGCCCCTCTTTTTTAGTCTATGTTCCTGTTGTATGTCTCATCTTCTCTAGCTTTATGTTCCCTCCTAGGTTTATATCCGATACTGTTGATGAAACAATCCAATGAATTTTGTGTTGGTTGAGAATCCCAATAGTTTGTAGGGAGAATATTTATTATATTAATGGGCTAAGATAATATAAAAATAGTGGATTATATATATGTGTGTGTGTAGATATATATATTTATATTTATATAGCCAAAGAGACAAAGCTAAGGAACTTCTATGGGTCGTGATTTTGTGAGTCAACCATGTGTGCGTTTAATTTTTATTTATTTCTTAATATCAAAACAAATTTCATTAATGAGAAACAGTTACATATGAATATCAATCCAAATGGTTTGAGAAATAAAACCAGATAGGAATCTCACCACACATTAATACCTTTGACATTCCATTCATTTCTTGCAAGTTTATGAGCTGTAGTGTAGCCCAATCGCCCACATATTGAATTTGGCATTTTGAGAACCTCTTCATAAGCTCCTGAATATCCTTTATAAGATTACCCAACATTGTTGTTGATACTCCTGTTCCCTGGATAGCTTGAACCATGAGAAGAGAGTCACTTTCTACAATAAGTTATTGCAATCTCATATGGATACACAATTGCAGTCCTCTTAGCAAAGCTATAAGTTCAATGTCTGAGGGTTCCCTGACAATGTGTTCTTTCTTGCTGGCTGCCATGATTACATTTTCCATTACTATTGCGAAGAATAACTCCCACACCTACACACTGCTGATCATGGAACATAGCCCCATTTACATTCAGTTTCATAGCATCTTGTGGTGGAGGTTTCCATGTACGACACTTTTGAATATTTCTCATTGGTTCCTTCTTAATGACTATGAAAGCTTTCCGTATAGATAGAGCATGGCTGATCACATAGTTAGTATTCAAGAGTTTGTTTTCAAACATCAACTGATTTCTTCTAAACCAAAGACCCCAAGCAATTAGAAAAATATTTCTCGATGCTCCCTATTGTCATTCTCACAAATCTATCTAGCAATGTCTACAAAAACAAGTTCATCATTTATACTACTCAAAATAGGTAAGTTTCTGGACCAACTTTCCTTCAGGTTTGGACAGTGAATTAATGCATGTATTGTGTCTTCTACTGCTTTGGAACAGAACTAGCAATTGTCTTCATTTAGTACATTCTTCTTCTTGAGGTTAGACTTTGTAGGTAGCCCATTCATACATTCTCTATAGCAAACACCTTTACTTTGTGTGGAATATTCATGTTCCAGACTGCTTGCTATATTCGAAGTTGTTTACTCTTATTTGAGCACTCCCCTTCGACTCTTGTCCTATCCATATCTCGAAATAATCTATAAGCACTTCTAACACTAAATTTATTATCCTTCTCATATGCCCAAACCTGTGTTTTTTAGGACTAAGAACTATCTTCTGAACTTCATTAGCTTGTGCTGGAGTAAGGAGATTTCTGACTTTTGAAACATCCCACCATTTGGTTTGGTTATCGATTAGTTCTTCCACCTTAGCCTCCTTATTTTCAATCTCATTCTCATCTATAGATTGTATCAAGTGCCTGAAACCAGGGATCCATATATCATTCTAGATTTTAATTCTCGTTCATTCCCCACCCTCCATCTACACCCTTGAGCCAGCTTCTTTTTAACTTCCCATATACATTTCCATACATAGGATGGATTGATTCCCAGTGTGGAATCAAGAAACTTCCCCCGAGAAAAGTATCTTGCTTTGAATATTTTGTGGAGTAAAGAGTCTTCATTTTGCATTAGTCTACATCCCTACTTAGCCAGTAAAGCATCATTGAAGGTTCTGAGATCCTTGAAACCCATCCCACTAGCTTGTTTTGGATTGCACATCTTCTTCCAGCTCACCCAATGAATCTTATTTTTCTCTTTTCTTTGTCCCCACCAAAACTTGGCCATCATTTGTTCTAAATCCTTACACAAAACACCATGCAGCTTGAAGCAACTGATGGAATATGCTGGTATTGATAGAACTATTGCCTTATTAAGAATTTTCCTTCCATACCTTATGCTTAATATCAGATAATGCTTGATACTTTGATCTTCCAACCATCAGGGGTTAGCCCAGGTACCTAGGGACATTTCTACTAAAGACTATAGCAGTTTTTTCACAGTTAACCTTCTGACCTGACACCATCTCATATTTCTTAAGTATGCTTTGTACTGATTCATTTTTCTGCATGTTAGCTTTGCAAAATAACACACTCTCATAAGCAAAAAGCAAATGATTCACCTTTGGAGCCCCTCTACAGATTTTAATGCCATTGATCTACTTTTTCATTATAGCCTTTTGAAGCATAGTAATTAAACCCTTAGTGCATAAAAGGAATATATAGGTAGACAAAGGGTCCCCTTGCCTTATTCCCCTACAAGATTGAGAAAGAGACAGTCTAATTACAAGCTCCACCTATCTTGTGTTGAAACCTATCTTGGTCATTTATTCTTCCAAATAATGCCACTCTATTCTATTATAGGTTTTACTCATATATGACTTTATGGACATATAACATTTTTTTCCTAGTTCTTTTATGCCTCAAATAATGAATCATCTCATAAGCAATTAAAATGTTATTCGTAATTAATCTGCCGGGACAAAACCTGATTGAGATCTAGAAATCATATTAGGCAATACCAACTTAAGCCTATTAGCCAAAACTTTGGAAATCAACTTATAAATAACATGACAAAGGCTAATTGGCCTATATTCCGTCACTCTCTCAGGCTTTTTGGAATCAGTGTAATAAAGGTATGATTGAGTGAACTAGAGAATATACCACCATTTAGGGCTTGCAAAACAGTAGCTATAATCTTAAAGCAAATGAAGATTTGCCCACTACGTGCCAATATCTTTTGAAGAAAACAAGTGACATACCATCAGGTCTAGGAGCTTTATGAGGGTTCATTTGATGTAGGGCTTCATAAACCTCTACTTCAGTAGAAGCTTTTAAGATATCATTGTTCATATCTGTCGTAACTCTTCCATTCAATTCATCCAGAAAGTCCATGTCACCTCTCTGGGAAGAGGCATTGTACGAGTTTTGAAAATCTTGCAAAATAAGCCTATCTCTTCATTTTCCCTCTCTCCAGCACCCTTCATCATCCTTGAGCTTGCCAATATGATTCGTCTTTGAGATGCTTTATTGTGCAAAAACCATGTATTATAATCACCTGATTTCAACCACATAGCCTTAGATCTCTTTCTCCATAAAATGTCATCTCTCTATGCCAGCATTGTAATTTATTTATTGCCTTGTGATGTTCATCCACTCTCAAGCACAATGGGTCACTAGTTTGTAACTTTTGCATCTGAGCTCTAGCTTGTTAAAACAATCTTTGTACCCTCCTAAAGGACTGTCTGTTCCACATTATCAACTGCTGACCACACACTGAAGTATATTTCTGCACTTCTTCCATATTTGTGTATCTCGAGTTCTTTTTCCAACTATTTGCAATAACTTTCTCACATTCATCCACATCCACTTGCATTGCTTCAAACCTAAACAAGGCACCGTTTCTTCTTATGTATTTCTCACCCTTCAGGAGCATAATCATAAATGCATGATCAAAATGGGCTACTGATCCATGTAGGAAGGACTTTAGCTTCAAGGACCATTTCACACTAGTATTTGTTCACTAAAAATCTATCCAACCTCTCACTTATGCTATTATCCACTCCCCTTTTATTCCACCATGTAAATCTAACTCCTTCATATCCCATGTCCATCAAATTACAATCATCCACAGTGCTTCTAAAATCCTCCATCTGTTTTTCAAGTCTATCCCTACCACCACCCTTTTCATTTCTACTCAAGATTTCATTAAAGTCGCTAAACACTAACCATTTTTTATTACAGTCTCCCTTTAATGACCTGAGCAGCCTCCAGGTTTCAAATATTTTTTCTGTTTCAGGATGTCTATAGATACCTGTAAGCTGTCACTCTCTATTTCCTCCTCTAACATCTTTCACCCATGCATCAATGTGGTGCTTAGAAAAGTTTTTAGCAGTTAATGACACCTCATTTTTCCACATAAGGGTTAAACCTCCACTCCTATCTGCATTGTCGACAACTAGACAACATTCAACATAAATTTAATTCTCCATTTTTATTGCTTTTAATTTTGTCTCTTACAAGAACAAAACTTCGGTAAATTTCTTCTTAACTAAGTCACAAAGAGCACGAATTCTTTGTGAGTTCTCAAGCCCACAAGACTACCAGCTTATTATTTTCATTGCTCCCGGCGGGGCTGGGAGCCAGCCACCTCTGATCGAATGGTTTTGTGTTCCAAATCATACTTGTCCACTATTCTCTGTTTTGAAGATGTTTGCTTGCATTCTGCAACTTGTTCCTTCCAGCCCATCTCCCGTCTCTTCTTAGCTTGAATGTTCTTCCCCTCCACGCGTTGTTTCGAGCCATCCTCAGCCTGCCTTTGTCATTTCCTTCGAACAAATGAAGTTGTCTTCTTCAATAGTTGGGCTACAGGGCCTTCATCTGGAGCCACCTCCGGATTCTAGGTTTGGGCTTTTAGTAAATCTAAATCCAGCTCATTAAGCGGCCTAGTTTCCATTCCAGTATCTGGCAACGGTTCAAAACAGAAGATCCTCTTCAGAAATGACCTTTTTCTTCTACTGTCACATACTACAATAACGGTGATTGGGCCCCAATTCTCGACAGACATAGCAGAAAATTGTTAAAAGCTCATATAAAAACCTAACTAAGCACGAACCATGAGGTCCCAGATTGATTTGCTTACCTCTTATCAGAGGCTACATAATATTCAAGTTGTACTTGAATTCTGAGAAACTCTCCCCAAGCCACTTCGCCAATTTCTACATCAAACTCCTCTATACTTCCAATGGTTTCCCCAATTAGCCTCCCAACCTTCTCATTATCGCATGTAATGGTAAATCGTATATTCTAATCCAGAACGATGCTTCTGTAATTTTTATTTTGTTAATCTGTAATTCCCCTTCAATATCCTTAAGCAAAACCAGGTTTTTTTTAAAGGACCACGACCCCTCTCTCTTAATTCTTTCTTTCTCAATACTATCTTCAAACTCGGCCAGCAGCAATCTAGGTCCCAAATCGGTAAAAATTAGTTTCTTCACTTGGCGCCATATCTTCCGCATTGTTTGTTTAAAAGCTTCATTCTTGTAATGTTTGCTTGTCAGCAAGGACACACGCAAACATTTTACCCTCTATTAATTGAGTTCTCTAGAAGATTTGTATTTACCAGAACTTCGATATTTTCTTGCTCCGAGAGAGAGAGTTTTCGGTTCAGCTCTTCAATATTCCCCTCCATCCTCCTCACCACGTCTATTCAAAATGTTCACTTAGACACCAAAGCCCTGTGTCGAAGCAAAGGAGGTAACCTGTATCACAAACAGGAGAGAGCCTTGACGAGAGCATAACTATCGAGAGATTTCTAATTCATATTCGGGTGTTGCATGATGTACATGAAGTTTTTATTTTAAGTAACATCGTGTGATTTTGGCTATATTAAATTCAAGCCTTCCTCTAATGTTTCAAGAGTTTAGTTTTTATATAGCAAACATTTCGGATTTATGAGCTTCTACAAATCATTTATTAAATTTACTTTTTTTTTTATCATAAAATCATGATTAATTATTAAACGATACAAATTATATAAAGGAAAATGCTTGGTACCCTCCAAATATGCCCCCCAAAAGTGATGCCTAGTGTATTTTTTTTAATGTTTAAAAAAGTTATCACTATTGAATTTGTGTGTATATTTTTTTAACATTTAAAAAATAATAAAATAATAAAAAATATCAAAATACACTAGGGGCACTTTTGGGAGCATATTTGGAGGACGTCCTAGCATCTTCTTTATATAAAACTGAACTCGACTCCTATAAACTTTTATAAATTTAAATAACCTCATTTTTATTTTATTTTTTATTTTTATTATATAAATATAATTTTCATTCAACAATATATTTGGTGAGTAAAAAAAAATGCTTGCAAATATAATTTTATTTTTTAACTTTATAACGCCAATATCTTTTTAAGTATTCAAAGATAAGAAAAATTCAAGTTCCTAATGCAATATGTATTGTGTAATCCTTATGAATATAATACATAGAGAGAGAGAGAGAGAGAGAGAGAGAGAGATTTATAAATTTGCAAAGTAAGTTTGTCGAAATGAGTAGCTGACAAATTTAAAATATAATATAAATAATTTATTTTATAAAAAATTAAGTAGTTGAACTTTCTTCACAATAAATAAATTATTTATAAATATAAATTATTAAATTTATTTGTTTCCATCATGAATTTAAGCTTTTGAAAGTCGCATACTGCATTTAAATAAAACATACCTGGTGAATGTATCTTTGATTCTTTGTGAATTATAAGAAATATTTAACTAAAAGCTACAAAAGTCTGGATTTCTTATTTCATCTTATCTCAACATCCAAACAAGATCTGAGAAAGAAACAAGAAAAAAAAAACACCTCTGCTCTTTA
The DNA here is from genome assembly GCA_003123785.1 of Pterocarya stenoptera. Classification (NCBI taxonomy): domain Eukaryota; kingdom Viridiplantae; phylum Streptophyta; class Magnoliopsida; order Fagales; family Juglandaceae; genus Pterocarya; species Pterocarya stenoptera. The sequence goes on from QEOT01007610.1 coordinate 66,727, forward strand.
CTTTAATTATGAATTAAAATGTTGTGTTAAATTCATGAAAAAATCTAGTTGTAAGCGATTCTGCACATTAATACGTGCACCCATTCAATATGATTGGTTAGAAAGTAGACTTTATTAAAAATAGTGCTAATTTGAATTTAAAATATGAAGGCAACATCATTAATACGCAGAGTGATACGCAAATTTGCTTATCCATACAAAACTCTAAATTCATTGCTGAAAGCCGTATGGGAATGTAGGCTTTAATTGCAAGTCATTGTAGAGGACAAATCTTCCTCACCATAATAAGATTTTTGTTGCAAAAGATTTAATTTTTAAATTTGACATTGATTTTTAAAATTTTGTTACAAAATTAAATCATGTCAATAATACGCAGAATGTGTACTCTACGCCAACTTAGAACTATAATTTTTATTTTGATGTTTTCCACAAAATCCCAAAGATGGACAAAAAAAATTCTCTGCCCAACGCCTCTCTTCCACGTTCACAAGAAGCTTAGAACTATAATTGATTTTAATGTGATGAAATTTTGTTTCCTATAAAAAATATATATATATATATAATCTCTATAAGGCATCAATTCAACACCCCCAACCAAAAAAATCAAAACAAAAATAATGTACACAACAGTATTCAATAAACCTATATTAGTAAATTATATAAATAAAATTCTGAAACCTCTCTCTGCTCATGAAATTTTGTATCGGTTGATAGGAAGTTGAACCCCACGCTGCCATTTCACAGTATCTCTCTCCTGACCGCGTACCCGTACTGACCTCTCCGAATGTTGTCCCGGCGCTTCTTGTACACCAACCCGGCCACTACTACCAGCCCTGCCGCCACAATTAATGCAACCACGATCCCAGCTTTCTTGCCCCTGCTCATCCCGTCGGACGAGCTTTTTTCTTCTTTTCCGCTGCCGGAACTCTTTTCCGGATTGATGTTGTCAGCAACTGGCCGAGGCTTCAGCGTCGGAGCCTGTGATTTTGGAGTCGGGGAGGAGTCTGGAGGGAGAATTGCTGGAGAAGGCGCCGGGTGAGATAAAGTCGACGGCGGGTTCACCGGAGCTCGAATGTTTGGTTCCGGGGCTAGTGGCGGCGGAGATTCAGCGCCAAATGCTGGTGCCGGACTGGGTGAACTATCGGCAGCATGTGCAGGTACGGAGAGTCCCACCAAAGAGAACGCAAAAAGCAGAGCGATACAGAATTTTGGGAGTGCCGCCATTAGAAAGTATAATCTCTGGAATGCGCGAAGGCAATGGGATCTGAGAATGGCGAGAAAAGTAGCAATGGTGGAGACTAGAGCAAAGAAAAAGTGTTGAAGTGAAGCAGTAGTAGATCTGAAGAGAGCGGGTCAGGGAAGAAGGGACCTCGGGGAGCAGAGAAAAGAACTAGATTGATGGGAACGGCAACGGAGGCATGCAGTGCAGTGAGTACAGGGACGAGAGAGAGAGTGAGAGAGAGGAACGTGAAAGCAGTACAGGAGACAAGATGGGTGACACGTAGAAATGGACTTTATCTCGGGGTGATACCGCGTGGTGCGTGAGCGGGGTGACCCTTCCCCGCACCATGCGGAGTAAAGATTTTCAACCCCCCGGTGTAGGGGTGGACTCTATATATTTTTTAAGGTTCAAATTATAATATAATTTAAAATATAAATATAAATTTATAAATATAAAAAAAAATTTAAATTCATTAAAATTGTATTTTATATTGTTTTAACATTCTAAATTAATTTTTATATAGAAAATTAATGTAATACAATAATCATATTTAAATATTGTGAAATTTACTCTCTAAATGATAATATATTTTAAAATCAGTGCTTTTGTAATAAATATATTTTAAAAAAATTATATTCTCACAAATAGTATAGATCATCTTAATGGTGACATTTTTTTAAATTTCAATTATAACAAATATAAATATGAGAGAAAGTGTAAATAATTGGAAGAATAATTTATTTTATTTGTTAGAATAAAACATATATTTATATATATATAAAGTGATTTAAGAATGAATAGTAGCTCCTCAAATATAGGGAGCCACTTTTCACATTCTAAAATTTTTCCTTAAAATAGGAATAAGAATGGAGAAGTACTTTTATCAAAAAGTTAAATTTATTTATTAAAATTTAGAGATTTAGAGAGTTTAGAGAAGCGAATACTCTAATAATGACGTAATATATTAAAAGGTTACGTCTTTGGTTTATGATTATGATTTTATAGAATTGCATTTACCATAAATTTCTAATTAAGATGAGATAAGATATTTTGTTAAAAGTTGAAAAATATTATTAAAATATAATTTTTATTTTAAGATTTGTAAAAGTTGAATTATTTATTATATTTTGTATGAAAGTTTGAAAAAATTATAATGATAAAATGAGATGAGATGATTTTTGTGTATCCAAACTGGGCCTTAAGTACTTTTTTTTAGGTGAAATATTTAAGTACTTGCGTAATGGTCTTTGAGTATTGTCGCAAAAAAAAAAAAATGATATTTACAGTTGTTGAGTGTGCAAACACTATACAATTGTTTTGAAAAAAAGAATAAATACAAGATTCACATAAAAAAAATTAATTTTTTAATATTAAATTTCACTCTTTTTCAAAATAATTGTACAGTATTTATGCACTCGCGACTATATATAACATTAATGAATTGGAAATTCTTTAACGGACTCCTTACTCCTCAGCATTACTTACAGAAGCTCACTTCTTTCTCATATTGCAACATCCAAGCACATTAGACAAATCAAAGCTATCCATTCAATCTGGACCACGACACCAATCAATCTTATGTCATCTTATTTTCTTAATGAGTAGTAGTATTTAAAAGTTTTTACACTGCAAATCATTCTCATGACATAATTTATCTTTTAAATAAAATTATATTACGTGAATGATGTGTGATGTAAATACTTTCAAATATAATTATTCATTCTTGATACTTTAATTAACTAAGAAAACTTGAAACTAAAGCATTTTAAGGCTCTAATAGAAAAATATTGAAAGGGAAAACTCAAATTTTTAATTATAAATATTTTCGTCATAAAGAAATTTTTTAAAAGCAAATTCACAAACTAATGTGACTTGGGCTGCGTTTGGTTGCACGACTCAGCTGAGCTCAGTTTAGTTCAATCTAATTTTAAGCCTACTCTAATATCCAAACACCCAACTCTCAAATTACTAAACTTATCTAATCTCAAAACTTCTTTACATGTAGAACCTAAAAACTTTTTCAACTTAACACATATTTATACATGAGACCCATAACTTTTTTCAACTGTCTATAAAAAGTATTAAACTCATCTTAATATTTAAATATACTTTAAACTCATTTTAGATGAATCTCAAGTAACTCATTCTACTACTTAACTCATTACTATTCATAAAAATTGAACTCAATTTAACATCTAAACGTAATTTTAATGTAGTACGTTTGTAAATTTATTTTTATAGAATTTTTTGTGCCTGACAAAATTCTCTTTTTTAATATTATATTTTCTTATTATAGGAATTTTTTTTTTTTTTTTATCGAAATCTCGCTCTTTCTTTGTGTATTATTAGTATAGATAATTTGTGTTTTAAGGAAAAAAAAAAAGTAGAAAAATTTGCAAGAGTGAAACTGTTAGGGGGAATACTTGACGCCGCTCAGTTGGATGTCTTTTTATGGACTACGAGGATGAGGTGACTAAAAACAAGACCGGTTGGGTGTAACAGCATCATTTTCAAAGCAGTACACTGCACTGCAAAGACTTTTTTTTTTTTTTTCGGAATTTTGAGAATGGAGGAGGCTCCACCTAATTCTATTGCACTGCACGAGGACATGCTCACCTCCGCCATAATTTCAATACAGGCCCTCTTCTCGACGGTTACGCCGTTCTCAGTCCTTTAACGGCAATAAATAAAAACTGGACACGTTAGTAATTTACATTTAAATCCCATGAACCACATTATAGGAGATAGCAAAATTTCCACTCCACCGCACCTCACATTCCTCTCTCTCTCTCTCTCTCTCTCGCTGAAACAAAGCTTATCTCTTTCTTTCTCATTTTTTTTCGTCAGTCTGCAAAACCCTTCTCTCTCTCTCTCTCATTTTCATCTTCAGGACTCAAGAAAAACCAACACCAACACACTTGTTCATGTCCCCTTTTCTGGAAAATGGAAACGCTTTGCTTTGTTGCAGTTGAATGGAAAATACAAATTTAAAAAAATATTAAACTAATTTTTTTGTTGAGAAACTCGTGTAAATAATGTTATATATTTTAGGGTGAAACTTGAATGTGCCTTTATCAGAAGATTGGAAGGGGGTGCGACGGAAGGGGTCCAACCCCAACTACGAGATTGAAAGAGAAGTTTAGATAGAGAGGAAGATAACAGATAAAGATAGACTGCAAACAGTGAGAAAGAAGATACGCAAAAAAAAATTACAATTGTCGAATCTCCATCTCCATTTGCTTTGCTGATCATTTATACAAAAGTTCCACCATTTTCTCTCCACTTGTAAGTTCGTTCTCTAGGGGATATAGATCAAATTGTAAGTTTTTTGGAAAGCTATGAACAATGGAATGGGTTTGCCTGTGGGAGAGAAAGAGTACAGAGAGAGACGGAGGGAGGCAGGGGTGGGGCTAGGGCTCGAAAGGAGGGAGGGAGTGGTGGGGCTCGGGCTCAACGGGACTTTCAGGAGTGGGTGGGGCTCGGCTCGAGCGAGGGAGTCTGGGAGTGTTTTCTGAGAGAGAGAGAGAGAGAGAGAGAGAGAGAGAGAGAGGGGGAGAGAGACGGAAAAGAGGGGAAAATGAAAGTTTCTCTGCAATGTGCCTACAAGATTTGAAAATGAGGTGTCTACATGGCAAATTTTTATTGGATGCCGTTTTTTAAGAAAGAAAGGTTGCGCCTGCGAGAAGGTTTTCTAATTTCCATAAAGAGAAATATTTATATATATATATATTTATATGAGGAGTATTATATGTATTTATAGTTTTATTTATATTTTTATTTATAATATTCATTTATTAGTTTTTTTTTAAAATTTAAAATTTAAAATTTTATAATTTTCAACGTATCAATAACTGACATATAAAAAAGTAAGTTTTTTTATAATTTTTTTTAACTACATTTAGCATTTTTCATATATATAATGCATTTTTTTAAAAAACATGTGAATAAATATGAAATTTATATGAGAAAATTAATTTTTTAAGAGTAAATTATATATTTTTTTAAAATAAGTGTGCAATATTTGCACAATCCTATTATATCTCATTACTCTTCAATCAATGATATATATATATATTAGAAAAAGCATATTGCATTCATTAGTAACGGATATTACAAACTGGACCTGAAAAATACATTACAAGCCAACTACAATATTATCTAAGCTGCCTACTCCCATTAGAGGTAATATCCGGCTGGAGAGAGGGGTCTTTCCTATATGCGGAAATCTCGAGAATGTTGCTAGCGGGTTATAGGCGTTGGACTTTTCTCCAGGTATGTCTTTCTTTGCATTTAGTTATTTCCGTTCTTACTCTATGTTTGTGCAGGTTATTTCTTGCAGGTTTTGGATTTGCGGTTTTTTTTTTCTTTGCTTTTTTAGTGCTAATTGTTTTGTGGTTGAGTTTATTTGATTTCTTTTTAGAGGCCTGGATTTTGGTTTATTTCAATATCTGTAGCGCCTAGGTCTTGGGTTATAACCACAGTACTCCTCCATCATAAGTGAAAGTTTATTAATAAAACTGAGACGGAACTACTTTGTGGGTGGCTTCCAGCTCTTCAAAAATAAAAATAAAAGTCAACTACAATATTAATAGCTCCTCAGTACACACCTGTGACTGACACGGTCTAGTCCAATGCTGCAAACCTCTATAGATCTAAAATCTAAGAGACAATACAACTCTGCCCAAGACAGAGTAATCAAACTCATACTCCGTCTAAGACAGAGTAGAGTAAACCAAACCCCATCTCCGTCTAAGACGGAGTTGAGGACACACTCTACGGATGAACGTCCAAGAGGCTATGTGTTTTTTATTTTTATTTTTCTAAAAAACTAAAAGACATTATATAAATTAGAAAACATGGAAAAATAATGGATTACATCTTAGAAAGATATAGATCCGCATTTTCCACCTTGGAGGAAAAAGATAACACAAAAAATGGCTGTGATGGAGTGTGAGAGCTATGCGCCATCACAGACGATCAGACGGTCAGGTTTGGAGTAGCCTATGGTCCTGGACCCAGAAAGGCCGCACGTGGTGGCATAATGGCACCCTGAGTGGTGACGCATGGGATACATGCGCTCTCTTTGGGCCACGAGTGTGGCTCACAGCTCCTTTCGGCTAAACTCTTCACCCGTTTGAATGATTAGCACCTTGGGAAGCTTGTGGTGAGGTGCGTGGTGGTCATCAGACGTCGGAGTGTAGCAGATTAGCCTTCCTCCATACTTAGCCATGAAAAAACACCCAAAAATGAAAAAGAAAATGAGAAAATTAGAGATGGGAGGAATGAGAGATGAGGGAGGGAGAAGGGAGGAGCCCTGCACCGAAAGAGAGATGAGGGGATTTCTAGAGAGAATGAGGAGTCTCTCTCTAAGAAAAATTAGGGTCAACTCAATACCATCTTGTTAATCAATGATATGTTACAAGCTAATTGTATATATAATTATAATTATATTAAGCGTTAAATGTGAAAATAATTTCTATGGTTAATTCCAAATCAAAATACTCATTGACTTCTTTACTGAAAATTTTTACTTTATGCGATTTTAATAAGAGTAATGTTATACACCACACTTTCATCATATTTTGATCATACTAAATAGTATATGACACATTCATCACCATTAGATCATAAAGAAGCATGCAATAAATGATCATTTAATGGTGATAAATATGTCACATCTTATTTAGGGGGATAAAAGTGATATGGTAGTTTGGTGTATAGAATTTCTTTTTAATAAATATTTAAATTGACCCCTGTCATAGTAAAGCTATTAGTGAACTATTAAAAGCGTTATATCAATACCATGTTAGTTAATCAATATTCGACACCCATCACTTAAAATATATATACATATATATTTATATATGGAAAATGAAAGCATGACTACTAAACATGTCCATCAAATGTGCCTACTCATATTTTTTTTTTTTTTTTTTTATTAATGGTTAAGAAAGTGACTATTAGTGATTTTTTATTTTTTATTTTTTTGTTAATGGTTAAAGATATTTAAAAACTACTTAAAGAAAAAGAAAAGAAAAATAAAAAAAACTCATTTATACTAGTGTGCACATTTGATAGTCACCCTAGCATTGTCCATATATATAAATATATATATATAATTAAAACTTAAAAAGCCTCCTTTACTCCCTCAAAAAATAAAAAAGCCTCATTTACATGTTAGGATGGCCTTCCCAACCCACCACCTTCCCTTATCTGGTGTCTGTCTTTTCGTAAAGGATTTGGCGAGAATTCATGGTTTCAAGGATGTCAGTCAGTCAACAGCATTCAAAATCTTTATCAAAATTAGGGGTGCAATTAGGGTTGTAATCGAGTCAAGCTGAGCCGGTTTTTGAATTCTCGAACTCGAGATTTTTAATTTTTTTCTTCTCAAGCTTGACTCGATAAGTCAAGCTTCTAGATCAATCTTCAACACAAAAAGGAGCTCGACTTGACTTGACTCGGCTCAACTCAAGTTGTGTTTTTTTATTTTATTTATATAAATTAATAAAATAAAGTATTAGAGAAATAAAAAATGCATGTAAGATAACTTAATCTTTTTTTCATTGTATCCATTTGCAATTTAAAGAATCCATAAACGAGCTAATGCTAGAATTTAGAAATTTACACAAGGGCCTTCAAAGAAAACCACAAAAGAAAAACAGTTATTTACATTTAGAAAAATGAAAAAAAGAAAAAGAGAAAATATTGACATAGGCAATCCAATTAAATCAGGAATAAAAGTGCATGTTGAATAGAATATTTGGAATTATTGTTCTATAGTGTCTCTATCAGTATCAATGGTTAAAAAAATTATTTCAAATAAACAAAATACATGTAAAGAGACTTCAAAGTCTAAACTACATCAAATTTTTAAATCTGACATAATTCTAAATACTTTTTTTTTTTATAAACTGAATCATTCATTAAAATCAATTAGAATCCTTACAAATAGAATTCTTATCAAGCCAAATAGCTTGACTTACAAAAGAAGGACAAAAGTCTCACCACATCGCAACATCATCAACTTCCCAAGCATGTCTTGCCAACTGATAAGCAGCCATGTTGCCCAACCGATGAACATGAACTACTTTAGCTTATTGGAAGCCCCTCATGAACCTACAAATATCTTGTAGAATAAAATCAAAATCTGTTAGGAACTTAGATAAATTATTCAAAGCATGAACAAGTATCAAGCAGTCAGATTCTAGCAACACTTTTGGAACTCCCCATTGAGCACAAAGCTGTAATCCCCTTAACAAGGCAGTAGCTTCAAGAAATTCTGCAGAAGAGACTTCCTTTTCAACTTTACTACAAGCCACAACAACATCACCATCATGATCCCTAAGAAGGACCCCCACCCCTGCAAAATTTTGATCACAAAAAATAGCCCCATCAACATTCAACTTCAAAAAACCAATAGGAGGAGGATGCCAAGACACAATCCTATTTATCTTCTTATTGGAAACATCAAAGACTTGCAATTCTTTATACTCCTGCTGAATGCTCAAAGCACTATGCACTACCACATTAATTTGCATAGACACCTACTCATAGAGGAATTTATTTCTTCTATACCAAAGCCCCCAAGCAATTACTAAAAATCTGGCCAATAAGTCATCTGCCCCTCTATCGCGAGCAAAGTTTGCCAAATCCCAAAAAGACATAGCCGGCTCAACATTACCCAATTGTGAACAAAAATCCAACCAAACTTTTCTCACATCTGAGCAGAAAAACAATGCATGAGCTGCATCTTCACTTACTTGATTACAGAACACACACTGGTCAGCCTACAGAACATGGTTTTTCTTCAGATTCTGGTAGGTTGGCAGCATCTCTTGACATGCCTTCCATGCAAATATTTTCATTTTTTTTTGCATCTTCAGACCCCACAAACATTTCCAAAAACCTGAGTGACTACTCCCATTTGAATTCTGACCTCCCACTTGAGATTGATTCTGCTGTGGCACTCTATAAGCACTCTTAACAGAATATATGTCATTCTTCTCATGAAGCCAAAACAAAGAATCATCATAACTCATAAATACACATTCAGCTTCATAATTTGTTGTACCACATTTGAATTGAATAGAGCTCTTAAGGTATCAATCTTCCACCAAGCTGTGTTTGCATCAATTAAAGACTGAACTCTTAAGTGGCCATCACCCTCAACCTCATCTTGATGGATATAATGCATATTATAATCAGGAATCCAGGAATCTCGGAAGATTCTAGATTTCCCATTACCCACACGCCACCTGCACCCTCTTGCCAAACCTTAGATAGCTTCCTGAATTCCTTTCCATGCATAAGATGAATTAAGACCAACTTTAGCATCAAATAAACTTGTGTTAGGGAAGTACCTTGCCTTATAAATTCTGTTAAGAAGAGAGCCCTCCTTTGTTATAAGCCTCCATCCATGTTTGGCTAAAAGTGCCAAATTGAACAGCCTTAAACCTTTAAAATCCATACCTCCTCTAAACTTGGAATTACAAAGTTTCTCCCAACTAACCCAATGTATTTTTTCCCTTGAGACTGATTTCCCCACTAGAATTTAGCCATCATCATCTCTAACTCGTGACACAAGGATTTAGGAAACAAAAAACAACTCATAGCATATGTTGGAATGGACAATGCTACATCCTTAATAAGAACCTCCCTACCCCCTTGAGATAACAATTTTCCTTTCCACTCTTGTAATTTCTTCCACAACCTCTTTTTAATACCTGAGAAAGCTTGTTTCTTAGATTTCCCAACCATAGGCGGAAGTTCCAAATACTTTTCATACTGTTGAGTGTAGCTGCCCCCCAAAGTTGCATAATTTTAACTTTCAAATTCCCATGCACATTTCTACTAAAAACCATGGAAGTTTTATCTTTGTTAATACATTGACCTGATGCTCTCTCATACTTATGTAGCAAAGATTGAATCTTTTCATTAGTAGAAACATCGGCTTTACAAAAAATGACGCTATCATCCGCAAACAAAAAATGATTAACTTTTGGGGCTCCTTTATAAACTCTAACACCTTCAACTACTTCCCTTCCAGCAGTCCTCTTTAAAAGAGAAATAAGACCTTCAGTACACAATAGAAATAGATAAGGAGATAATGGGTCTCCTTGTTTTATTTCTCTACTTGGGATAATACTACCAGTTGGACTCCCATTTACTAGAATTGAAAAAGAGACTGTTCTCACACACTTCATCACAATACCTATCAATCCACTAGAAAAACCAAGCGTCTCTATCATTTTTTCCAAAAACACCTATTCCACCCTATCATATGCCTTGCTCATATCAAGTTTGAGGGACATAAATCTCTTTTTTCCAGTTCTCTTATATCTCAGAAAATGCAACAACTCATAGGCAATTAAAACATTATAAGAGATTTGTCTACCGGGAACAAAAGCACACTGAGAATCCGAAATCACCTCAGGTAGTACCTTTTTTAGTCTATTTGCAATGACTTTTGAGAGAAGCTTATAAAAAACATTACACAGACTAATAGGCCGAGAATCTGCTACTTTAGAGGGAGAAGCTTTTTTAGGAATTAAAGTGATAAAAGTGTGATTTAACTTCCTAGGAAACTCTTCAGTATTCAAGGCTATAAACACAGAAGCAGTAACAAATTTACCTATTACAGGTCAATACTTCTGGAAGAACAATGGTGACATCCCATCCGGTCCAGGAGCTTTCGAAGGATGCATCTGTTTGAGTGCGACTTCTACCTCCTCAGCCATATAGGGTTTTAACAGGTCAGCATTCATCTCAACCATGTCTTTTGTCTCAACTCCAAACACCACCTCCCCCAAATCCCCCTGTGATTCAGCTGTGAATAAGTTACTGAAATAATCAGTAATTAATCTATCCATCTGAGCTCTTTTAATCCAATTTCTAGATTCATCTTGCAAGTGCACAATACTGTTCCTTCTTTGTCGATTAGTGGCCTTAGAGTGAAAAAACTTTGAATTACTATCCCCCTCTTGAAGCCACAACACCCGAGATCTCTACTTCCACATTAATTCATCTCTCAAGCCATTTTTGAACCTCTTCCCTAGTTTCATTCTGCTCATGCAGTAAACACAAAATCGGGTTACTTTCTTGCAGCAACTTCATTCTCATCTTTGCCTTTAACAATTCCTTCTGAACATGGCCAAAAGAACTCTAATTCCACTTCTCCAAATCCACTGAACAAGCTGAAATACCCTCCATAACACGACACAAAGAAGGAGAACCATCCACTTGTTGCCAAGCCTTTTCAATAATGGATGAACACTCTTTTTCCCACAGCCACATGGTTTAAAACCTAAACAATCTTCTACCCTTCTTCTGACAAAAGCCCCTCCGTATCTAACCATAAAGGAATGTGGTCAGAATAAGCTACCACTCCATGCTGAACCTTCATATGTGGATACAACTCACACCACAAAGAATTAGCTAGAAATCTGTCCAAACGTTCACAAATCAATCCATCCCCTTCCCTCCTATTACTCCAAGTATAGCGAGGTCCCACAAATCCCAAATCTCTAAGCTCACAAACATCTAAAACCTCCCTAAACTCCCTTAACTGATTTTCACTCTTTAAATTTCCTCCATGTTTCTTAGAATTTGAAAGAACTTCATTGAAATCTCCAAAGACCAACCATAGTAAATTAACCCCACAACCTTTAGCAAACTCCACACTTCAAACCGCAAACTACAATTGGGATGTCCATACACCCCTGTTAATAACCATTTCCCCCCATCATCATTCGTTAGAACAACATGTATATGGTTTTTTGTGAAATTAACAATAGCCAAATCAATAGCATCATTCCATAATAAAGCAAGGCCACCGCTACGCCCCATACTATCAACAACAAAACAATTATGGAATTCAAATTTAAACTTACAGAAATCCATTTGCCAAGACTTCATTCTTGTTTCTTGCAGAAAAAGAATGTCAGGAGCTTCCCTCGTAAGCAGATCACGAAGGGTTCGAATACTCCGTGGGTTCCCAAGCCTATGGAGATTCCAGCTCAAGAGCTTCATTGGACCCAGCGGGGCTGTTCAACAGTCACCGCCGTTCTCTCTGGAACCGAGTCTGGCAAAAAAGATCCCGCAAATCGTTTACTCTGAACTGATTCTTCCTCCAACAGCACAGTGCCATGAGTGCCCTTCGTCAAAATGTGACTTGGATCGAAACTTCCTTCTCTCCCCTGAGCAGAGCCAATAATCGAACTGGCAGCCCTAGCCTCAGATACTCACCCCCGAGCACGAAGGATTTTCCTATGTGGTTTATTCTATAATGGATCGGATAAGTGTGAAAGGAAACCCTCACTATTTGGGCCGAAACCCAAACCCAAGCCCATATGTGACCCATCTAAAATAGCCACTTCCAAAAGCCCATCATCCTTCTTTTTCTTCTCAAACGAAACTGTAGCCCCTTCCTCAGTCAATTGCTTCTCCAACAAACGATTACTACTCCGAAAGCAACGGGAGCAGCAACGTCCCCCACATTTGGCTCCGCTTCATCAAGTACCAGAAAACCCTCGCCCACATTCCCACTTGGATTAGAATTAATTGTCTCCAAAACAATCGGATCCTTATCACCACTAGCCTTGCTACTCGTCGGAATAGCTGCTTCCATCACCATAGCCGTCGTCCATGGCTCTGTAAATTTCGAAGGACGAGTGTCACACCTCCCTCCCTATCGAGGATTTGAAAACCCCGCTCTCAGCCATTGACCATAAGGAGGTTTCTCATTTCTCATGGTCCAAACCCGTAGTATCCACGGCGTTGCACTCCTTCAGTGTATGTCCGACTACTCCACAGAAAAAACATAAGTCAGGTAATCGCTCATAGGATAATCGAACCCAACATGAATTCCCTTCCCCCATAGCCATACGCTTTCTACATAACAAATGCTTCGAAATATCAAGAATTACACGAACCCTCATATTGTCCCCTCACTCCATCTCACCCTTGTCTAGATCAACTTCCAAAACCTCTCCCAAAGCACTCCCAATCAGATTCCCCACATACCTATTACGAGCCATCAGCGGCAAGTCATAAATACAGACCCAGAAGGGAGCATGAACCAACTCCAGCTTGCTTGTTTGCATCATACCATCAAACTCCTTCAATAGAACCATATTCTTATCAAAAGTCCAAGGACCCTCCCTCATGACCTTTGCCTTATCTCTTGCATCTTCAAACACTACCAGAGTAAACTCAGCATTAAGATCACGAACACTGACCACCCACTTGACATGGTTGGTTTGTGCAAAAATATTGGTGGAGCTGCTCGAAGAACTTACATTAATATTTTTCTGCGTAGTTTGGCCCATAGCTCTTGAATTATGAACTTGGACATACTCATCACATAGCTATTTGATTACGCCCAAAGAATAACGCGGTATTTGTAGCAAAGCTTTGGGGTGTCGATTCCACAGAGAGACAAATTAAAAGAATAGTAGAAAGAACAAAGATTAATTTTAAATGCAAATGAAGGCAAAGCAAAGTGATTAACAGAAGAAGTACTTAAATTTGACAAACAGTAGAGCGTCGGGAATCCCTTGCACAAATCTAGTATTTTAATTACTCTTAATTCATTGAATAACTCAATTGGGAACTCAATTCCCGAAATTCCCAATCGGAAGATATAGATTTATAAACCAAGATTAAACCAAATGTAACCCTATGAAGAATCATTCATCACTTTTAAAATACGTAAATTATTATCACTATT
>QEOT01007610.1:80995-103976 GCA_003123785.1 Pterocarya stenoptera
GTACTTCAGGAATTCGAATTTGGAAATTTGTATTAGAGACAAAGTCGTAGCCCTTTAAGTTAGCTTTCCAACGCATCTGGAATTGAATCAATCCGATATGTGAGTAGAAAGTTACGTTCGAAATACTAAAGTATATCCAAACAGTCTCCTATAGCATGTTGGACTCTGACTATTTCTCTTGTTCCGAATTATTCTTAAATTCCATCATTATCCTTATTTGAAGAGTCCTACACTCATTGAAAGTTCTTAGGTTGTTCCAACTCTTGCCCATTTGAAAGTCCTTTGGATTTGACTGGGTCTTTTTGACTTACTCTTTTATAGTCCCTCAAATTAAACATAAAAATCTGCTTAGATGTATCTCAAAATAAATAGAAACTCAATTCAATAATACACATTAATTCCTATAATTTCTATTCACATTTTAGCATTATAGTCCAATAATAGGATATTTAGAGTGTACTTTCGTACACTCATCACTATTGAATTATGAACTTGGACATACTCATCCTATAACTCATGTAAAACTTTAAAAACAAGATTACTATTCTGAGAGGCTTCAAATTCGGAATAAATTAAAGGAAAACAGAATTTTATCAATACCATTTTGTATATTGGATCCAATACTGCAGCTATTGCCATTAAAAAATTACATTCACCTCAATATTTCTCAAATTTCTCATTCATCTTTTTTGCCATTGCTTGAATATATTCATTTCTATCAACACTCTTCGCAATCAATACTTCTTTCATCCTCCATACCTCTGGACGAATCAAATTAGAAGTTGGATAGATCCTTCCAGATATAATGTTGGTCACGTCATTGAAAAGTTTCAGAATATCACAAATATTTTTAACTTTTATCCAATCTTCAATGGTAGGCACCCATTGAAAATTTTGATCCCTATCTTGAAATCTAGGGAACACTTCCTTGAATTCCATATCAATCACCAACATCAAGTAAGTACTATTCCATCGAGTGGGAACATCCAATATCAATTTTTTAGAAGGTAATTGCAATTTTTTTGTAATTTTACTGAATTGTCTCAATCTTTCCTCGGATGCTACCAAATACTTGATTCCTTCTCTAACACAATCAATAATATTTCCAATTTGATGAAACCCGTCTTGCACCAACAAATTTGTTACTTGAGCACAACATCGCACATGAAATAATTTACCCCCAATAGTTAAGAGTTTTCTCAATCGAAAATTATCTTTGAGAATTCTAAAGGCAACATCATTAGCTTTGGCATTGTTGACTGTCACTGTAAATACTTTGTTTTCAATACTCCAATCAACAAAACACTTTTGCAAAGTATTAGGAATAATAAATCCATTATACGAAAGCAGCACATTACAAAAGTTCAAGACCCGTTTTTTAAGAAGCCAATCTGGATCTACAGAGTGACAAGTCACCACCATATATGAAACCTTTTGGCCAGAAGTCCACATTTTAGTAGTGATGTTAACTTTATCAACACCACTTAATAATGTTTTCAACTTTCTCTTCTCAATTTGATATGTGTCTATACAATCATTTTTAGCAATTGCACGAGATATTTTTTGCCAATGAAGTGTATTTGTCTTTATAAACTTGTTGAATAGTACTAGCTCCACTTTATTAAAAGGGTACTCATGGTAAAGAATCATATGAGAAAGAAGTTCACGTACCTTCCTATGACCGTACGTAAAGTTCCCAATAGTGACGGCATCATCATTTTCCTTAGATTCAATACTCAGAATATTTTGCTTTTTGTTAGATACAACACTTGCAATATACGTATCTCTATGCCTACGCATAGTACTAGTAGAACTTGATCTCGATATGATGAGTAATGACATACACCACATGCATCGTGACTTCTTCTCACCATTTGGTAACTCTATTATTGAGAAGTCTTTCCAAACAATTAAAGTCTTTTTCCTTGTCTTCTTTTCATATGCCTGGTCAAGGGGATCCTTGGAAGTCACACTAGTTGCACCTGCTGTAGAGGTAGTATCTTCAATGTTTTTGGGGTCACCATCTTCGTGGGTAGAGAGTGTAGGGCTTTCAAGCAAATTAATATAAACTTACTCATTTTCATTTTCTATATATTGACTTGGATCCTCCATAGCAATAGAATTTGTTCTAAAACATAATAGTGCAAACAAAATATTTATAAGTATAAAAACTCATTTGTTTTTATTTAAGAAGGCATAAAAGTCCAGAAAATGCACACATTATAAAAATAATAACGAATATTGTATAACATTTAATCTGTTTTTTTTTTTTTTAATTTCCTTCAAAAGAATTAAGTGCATAGTTGTTTATATGCTACCTTCATGTATGTGTAAAGTACTCTAAAAAGTTATTATCTTTCATACAATTTACAAAATCTAAATAAATATTTTATTGGATCTAATGAGAGGTTCAGATTTCATAGTAAGTTTTACTAAAAAAAAAAATTGTATACAAAATTATTTATACAAAAAAAAAAAAAAAAAAAAANAATATATGTAGCACCTTTGAGAATTCATAAAATTACAAACAATAACACAAATTCATAAAATATATAAATACGTACCTATAGTGGTGAGATAAAATGGAATCTTTGTCTTATGGTCGAAACTCTGTGGAGCCAAGAGAATGAGACTCAAAGGCTGAAATGGAACCCAAGAGATAAATTATAAACTGAAAAAGTTATTAATTTTTTTTATACGTAGAATAGGGAAAAAGATTACTTTTACTGAAAGTAAAAATATCTGAGTCTTTGGCGCTCTAAAATAGAAAACTTGCAGTGAAACCCTTGTTAGTGATTGTGAGTAGTGCGCAGAGGAAAGATGGGAAAGAGAAAACTTTACCGTCATTTGAAGGGTCTCTGGGTCTGACTTGTTAAAGTAAATTCAATAAAATAAAGATTAAAAGAGAGTTGAGAAGTTTAAAAGACAATTTAAAAGTTATACCCGATCCTCACAAAAACAATCAGTGTACGTAATTTTAACATAAAAAAGAAATGAATTTAACTCTTTACCCACGTGGCTTCAAAACTGCATATACCAAAAAGCACTAAAAGAAATCATATTCATAAAAGACAAAACATTATACAATGTCAAAAAAACAAAACTTCCAAGGCAACATTTCAGTTGCATTTTATAACAATTAAGCATAAAGGAAAGTATATATAATAAATATTATAATTTTTTTAAATATATTATGAGTTAATAATTTAAGAAAAATACTTATATAACTAAACTTATTAAATATATCCTAGATAGAATTAATAATATTTAACTACGGGCTATAGACTATGTGATAAACATTTTATGCAAGATACAATTATAACATATAACTAATTTTAAATTTATGTAAACATATAATTTATAGTTATTATGAATAAATGTTAACTAGTTACATATATATCTATATATATATATTAGCATCATGGTATGTGTCTCATATTACATACATTACATAATAATATATACTAACATATCCTATATGAAATTAAGTCATACCGATTAACTATTGTACAAATTATAATTTAATGACTTAAAGAAGTCTTTAGTGCTAAACTAATAATATATATATATATATAGTATATTCAATATATATGCATAAGTGAATAAGTATACGTAGTTAGGTTACATATTATATATTTAAATATAAAAGTCGATATATATATATATATACAAAGACACACATAAACATATGTATGAACGAGTTTTAATTGAGTCAAGCAAATGAGTCGAGTAAGGCATAAACAAGCGAGCCTTAACAAGATTTAGCTGAGTTGAGTCGAGTTTAATCGAGTATGTGTACGAACGAGCTTTTTCTTTCACGAGTCGAGTTCCATTCGAATTTAACCGAGCAAGTATCAGGCGGTCTTTCCAACAAACTGGTTCATTTACAGCCCTACATGCAATGTTCGTTAGGAAGAAGAAGTGCATGTGAATGGTCTTTTAAGCCACAATGGAATAAGTAAAGGCTAATTGCTATGTACCAGAGTTTAAACCGTAAATAGGTTCATTCAATAAACATCCAAATATTTATATGCTACTTCATTTTCCAAAATAATATATAGACCCATTTGTTTGTTTCCTAGATCCAAATACGACAAACGAACACAGTTGGTCACCAGACTAAGTAATACAACTTCAAAATAACAATATAATTACTACTAACGAAGACATGCCTCCGTGTCTATTGCTCTAGCTTGGTTGGTCCTTCTTCCTTGGGTATCTCTCCTGGGTCTACCTATGCATCAAAATCTACAATTTCGAAAAATGAAACCATAGGTAGATTAAACAGCAATGACAAGACTACTAATAAGAGACCATGTACGTGATAATGTAATGCACAATTCCATGTAAAACGACCCATGAGCACATGTATATGTATGACGATAAATCACCCTCTAAGTCAAACATAAGTATATAAACACGGCGAGGAATCACCTCTGAGAAATTACCCTCTATGCAAAACTCAAGTATACATATATATATATCTTCGATGCAAGGAATCGTCCTTTTTCCCAGCATGTAAAACTCATCGTATTTTAACATATAGAATTTAAGACATGAAAACATTCAATCTCACACAGAGATACTTCAAATCATCCTTTCTCACACAAAGATGTTTCAAATAATCCGTTCTCACACAAAAATGTTTCAGATCATCCAACCTCACACAGAGATGTTTCAGATCATCCAACCTCACACAGAGATGTTTCAAATCATCAGTTCCCACATAAAGATATTTCAAATCACCAAATCTCACATAGAGATTATCAAATCACCTGTCCTCACACAGAGATTATCAAGTTACTAGTTCTCACATAGAGATTATCAAATCACCAGATCTCACATAGAGATGTACATGTTGTATTGAAGAACACATCAACCAACCAACCAACTCGATGACACCACACATGATATGCCCATATTCTCCTTCTCATCTATCAAGTGAGGCCAATATAAAAACGTTCTACCCCAATCATCGTGAGGCATCTCTTTCCTATATGACATTAGTGGCAATATGTCGTAGGAATGGCTCAAGGAACATCTACCCGTTCATGATGATGATGATTGACACACAGTAAGACTCACAAACACACTCACCCGAAATCACCATATCACAAATTTGAGCCATTCAAACATCTATTCATGATCAGAAAGGGGAAATATTATGAAATATGTAATGCAAATTCCATGACATATTCACAACATTTACCTCACATTTCTCAGTATTGTCATAGAAGCTAACCTACCTCACTATAGTAAAATTACTATGACGGCGCTGTGTTGCTTTTATCTTTCATCACACTCTCGAAGTCACTTGATTTCTTTGAAGGTTTCAGCTTCAAAGAAGATCACCACTTCGTATCTCAAAAGCGAAATTTGACTTTTCCCTTAAGCCATTTATAGGATGAGATTGTTAAGTGTCATTCTGACTCCATGCATACTTGAATAGGATCCCTTTTAGTCTCAATCGTCCCACTACAAGATGATGGAGACAGACTGTCAGGTCAAGGCACGCACGTCCTTACGGCCTATCTTAAGTCCAATCTGCAATCTCTCCTTGAGTGAGGGTGTCTCACGTGGCACCTGACCTTATCTTTGGGTTCAGACGGTATGGTCTGTAGTGTTGTAGCCTTTTCATTGTAGACCCACTCCAGATGTGACCTTTCAGATATAATGTGGGCTTTTGCATATGGCAATGTTGCCCTCTAAGAGTTTTCGTGTTATTCCAAAAAGCTCGTACCTCCACACTAGTCTTGTTCTTGACCGTTGCTCACCTTCCATATGAATGGTGCCTTTTCAGCTCTTCGTTTTTTGCTGGAGTACTTGCTCGCCCGACAAGAGGTGAAAAGTCCTTTGTTACACCGTGTGCTAAGATGTGTCTGTTAGATTTTCTAGATGGTGCCACTCGCCCTTACATTGGATTAGCTACGCTCTGCAAATCACTTCTCCTCATTTTTTCACCAAACTAATGAGAGAAGATAATCTTTATCTTCCACTTGACAAGGCTGAAATTCTTTGCATTCCCTTTATCCTCATAAGATTGTCTATCCTCTTTCACTGGTGTGGTCCTCACACCCTCCATGCAAGGAGTGGTTTTTAAAAAAATAAAATAAAATAAAACCATTTTAAGTTGTTGGTTTTTTAATTATGCTTTTTAGTTTTTTTATTTGAGCGATAGAGGTCAGACGTTTATTGGTTATAAGATGACACTTTTAACAATTTTGACGAATTTCCAACAATAAGAACTAATTTTATCTTTATTTCAGATTTCAATAAAAATAAAAAGTCAGGGAGCAATTTAAATTTGGAGCAAATTACATGAACAACTATTTAAAAAAAAAAAAAAAACTTAATCCTTATAAATCTACCTTGCTGTACCATTCATGTACCCTAAATAATGAATGCCATGCAAAAATGTGTTCGATGATGTATTATTAATGGGAAAATGCTAAAGATTATCAGGTATTTATTGGATTTCCCCCCAAAAAAATCAAATATATTTTTGCGTCACATCAACTTATTGGAAAATAAATAATAAATAAATTTTCAATCATCATTATTATATTAGAAAATAATAAAATAATAATAAATAATAGGATGATAAATAACATTTCTTTTGAGATATTTACCTGAGCTTTCGTTAAGAATCTCGAGACCAGGGACTAAGTTTTGAAAGAAACAAATGCAATGACAGAAGTCGTGACATAGTAGCATTCCCATTATCCATAGCTATTCATCCCCTCAACCCTCCACTCTTTTGAAACTCCCCTCTTTTTTTCCTTTTTTTTTTTTAGAGAAGAAAACAGGGCAACTATATAGCAAATCAGGAAGCCGGAAAAATAAAAATAGGATATTTTATTAAATTCTTCAGCCAAACTCCGACTCAACAAAAGTGATGCAAAACTTAAACTTACTCGCTACAACATCGTACTCGTGTTTTTCTTTCTCCTGGGGGAGAGGGGAAGATTGGATTCTCTAATGGTTTCCCTATCCGTTCACTCTATCTTCTTCTACATGACACTATTCCTTTTCCAACTTGCTGATGGCGGACAAGAGACATGTGTGCCACTAAATTAAAATCCTCATAATTCGTCTTTCAAATCTGCAGAGCTTCGCTCATGGCTGTCTTTGGCATCAGGGTTCTCGGATTTTGGTGTTGAAGTTGGTTTCTGGAGCTTGAAAGGGATTGATGCATGCTTCTTGAGGAATTTATAAAACGCCACCACTGTACGATCAGTATCTACAGTAATCTGCAACACAAAGGATCCAAACATATTTATCATATCCACAAATTTTAAAAATAAAATAAAATCAGAATAGAGAAAATATACTTGAAAAAAATATAATCTACACGTGGTACAGAGAAACATGAATTAAATTTCAACACCACTCACTGGATCAAAGCTCTTGTTTCCTGCTGGGAAGAAGAGAAGTGTTGGGAAGCCATCAGACTGCAAAAACAATCAAAAAAACTTTTCAGAACAATGTTTCTCTTCCTTTAGGGTCTTGAGTTTTCATCCAAATTATCATGATAGAGACATGTTGTATCACATTGAAAGCATACATACATAGAAGCAGGTCTTTATATGGCATTCACGTGACTAAAACCAGAAATTTCTTCATGCACACTCAATTGGTATAACAATGAACTTGGACCTAATGCTTAGTTATAACTTGTCAACGGTGAGATCAGGGCTTTGCCCCTTTTTACTTGTACGTGCTAATTTTATGAGTACCAGTTACTTATTCCAACTTCAATATGCAGTTCATGTTGGTATTTGTTACCTTTGCCCGGGCATGCTCATTTGTTGTTCCATCCATCTTGGCTATAACAAGAGAATCAATGCCACGTAGATGCTTGGCAAGCTTGTTGTATGTTGGCTCCAGTGATTGGCAATGCCCACACCAAGGAGCATAAATCTGGTATTGCAATCACAGTAAAAACGAGCCCCATAAAAAGACAAACATCAAATATTGGTAAATTAGTTCTGATGATACCTCAAGGAGAACGTCCTTTGACTCATCCAGAACAATATCATCGAAATTATCTCCAACCACTATTTTCACATCCCCATCATTCTGAGTCAACCAAAATATAAATTAAAACTAGAGGACCATGACAAAATTTCAATGAGCTGGAAAATGAAGATAACATACGGTCTCAGGAATTGGATCTGACTTAAAGAAAGGTTTTAACTTGTCTTCCAAGAAATCCTCCGCAAAAGCCTGAGGGACCAAACATTTTTAACGTTTAGTAAGACCATGACTCTTCCGAGCACAAAAAATAAAGATACAAGAAAGCAGCTTGAGCATATCCAGTTTTATTCCCAGGAAACAGTAATAATATATACAGCGTGGGATGGGAAGAGGGAGAGAGTTGCAACCTTCACACTGTCCAAGGTCACTTCCCGATCAAGCACAAATTTCTTGGCATCATCATTTCCAGTGTATGCGATAACCTATATTTTTAAAAATATCAGTACTATGTATGCATGCATGCTTTCATTTATGTACCAACATTTGTATGTATATCAGAAACTGGAGATGGAAAATATTACTTTGGGAGCATCACCACTGACACCAAAATAATCTGAAACGGGCTTTCCAACATCTTCATTATCCATTTCCACATACACAAAGATAAGCTGCAATTAGCCATTAAAACATTAGGCAGGTGGAAAATTTAGATTTGATTTCATGACTTCAAAATACTGCATGTGGTTATCATAGCGGGAGAAAAAAAATCAGTTCAGATGTCATCACTTCATCAATAAGTTAATCTTTCTTGTAATTCAATTTCCAACTTTTTCACTGAAATCAGGCACAGGTCATTTAAAAGACTTGAACTGTTATCATACCTTCCCTTTGAAAAACTTTGCTACCTCCTCAAATACTGGGACAACCTTCTCTGTGTCATTTGAAGTGGCAAATAACAACAGCTGAGAGAGAGAGGAGTCAGGTGAAAATATAAACTTCAAACAAAATGTTATCCTAGAGTCACAAAATAACACAAAATACACAAGTACCATGCTTACCTGTTTCTTAATGGGATTTTCAAAAATTAAAGAGGCACTTTCCCGGGTAAAAATGGTAACCAAAGGAAGCTTGTTGGCAAATACAAACTCAGCTATTGTAGATTTAACAAATTGACCATCTGCAGAAATGAAAGATTGGATATCAAAGTGATGCACCAGAAGAAATTCAATTTAAGATATGCAAGCAAAATGATAACTACAGAGGACAAACCAAAGAAGCTCAGTTTCTCAGTTTCCTTCTTAAGCAGGACCAAAGCAGGGCGTTTAACTTCAGGGTCAACATGAAAAAGCTTTGCCACATCAGGATTTGTAGTTTGGTAAAAGTTAACATCATCTTCAAACTTTGAAGCAGCTGCAAGCTCCTCACTCTCAGGGCCCTTCATTATTAAGGCAGATTATAGTGAGTCAAGAAAAAAACCAGAGGAATAACCAATTACAAGTTACAACAGTAAGCATCAAAAGCTTATTGTAACATGAATTTAACTTCTAGGTATCTTAAAATGAAAAGGCCAAACTCTACTAAGAGTTCACCAAAATATTCTTGTAAGGTGATATTGTAGCTGAGCATTTCAGAACATGTACCAAAACCCCATCAGACGCATTTGTTGGGTATACTATGGTAACATATGGGTCCTAAATTAGGGTTTATAATTATTTTATTATTATTATTAGTGTTTTTAGTAGTATTTTATCATATTAATATTGAGATAGTAATTTTATTTGAGTAAGATTCTTCCACTCGGTACGCCCATTTATCCCTCAGTTTGACTTCCTAGTTTGAATAGTTTCCTAATCAGTAACCAACGCTCACCTCAAAAACCCTCCCATAAATCCTCTCTTTTCCTCTTCACCAAACCCACCATATCCTGCGGCCAGAACACCTAGCGAAAAATTTCTCCTACACTTCAAACCAGAACTACACAGCAAAAGAATCAAGAAACCACTTTCACAGCAGCCACCGTAGCACTCCCTCTTCATACCGAGTCAGCCACCTCGCCGGAATCACCCCATCAGTAACGTTGGAGCACCACCCAGGCTGCCCAGAACCCGCCAACCAAGCACCCCCTGCCACCTTGCCCCATTCCGAAGTTTGTGCCGCCGGTCACTCTCTGTCACACAGATCCACCATAGCACGATCAATCTCCTCTCTTGGTAAAGAGTTACGAAGTAGGATCCGAGAAGCAGCACTAAGTGGTAAGTTGCATGATCATAATTTTACGTGTGATGTAAATATTCTGTGTTTGCATGAAAAATGTGACGTTCACCTATGCTACGATCGACCTAATTCAAGGTTAGCCCCTTTTCATGAACCTCGATGAATTACAATGATATGCTTGTGAATGAGACTATGTATGCTATTCTGATATAGATTGTTGTTAGAATGTATGATATGTC
The DNA here is from genome assembly GCA_003123785.1 of Pterocarya stenoptera. Taxonomy (NCBI): domain Eukaryota; kingdom Viridiplantae; phylum Streptophyta; class Magnoliopsida; order Fagales; family Juglandaceae; genus Pterocarya; species Pterocarya stenoptera. The sequence goes on from QEOT01007610.1 coordinate 91,426, forward strand.
ATGAAAATCACACATATGCCATGTAATGTTCATGTAATATTTAGATTATATTATGCCATATATATGCTATGCTATGTTGCGTAAGGCTCATGTTTAATGTTATGCCATGCACAAGAGTATGTCACGCCATGTAAATTAATGAAGTCAAAATGCTCACATGCATTATGAAAGTTAGTAAGAAGATACATGAATGACAAGCAAGCATTAAGATTGGCCTTATGTTATGGGTAGATGTGCAAGTTATGGACTCAAGCGTGGTCCACCACATGTAAGCTATGATGTTTTGAGGTGAAACGGACCCAAGCGTGTTTCACCACAGGTTATGATATTTTATGCGGTGCCACAGACTCAAGCGTGGTTCACCATATGTTTTGTGATAACATAGACCCAAGAATGTTTCACTACATGTTATGATATATTATATGGTGCCATGGACCCAAGCGTGGTTCACCACATGATTTATGCAGTCAACGACAATTGGACCGATGCAAATATGTTATGATGGCCACTAGATAAGTGAAAGATAAGATAATTAGTTATGTACAAATGATAGAAATGCATGGAGTTAGTCATTCATGCATTCCATGTTACATGTATTGCCATGATTATGCTTGATTCTACTTATGTTACTAATGAATGACCTATATGTTGTGTATGTGTGACGATGTATGTACATTTTTAAAATTAAGCCTAATGTTAAGTTAAGTTAAGCTTACAGTATGATGTGCTATTACTGAGTCTTCGACTCATTTGTTTTGTTTCTGTATTTTATGTTTTAATGTCCCAGATGATGATTTCGTGGATACAGAGTAGGAGTGCCAGGAGTAGAATAAATTTTCAGAAACTTAGGGGAGGTTTAGATAGTGAGTTGAGATGAAAGTTTAATAAAATGTTGTTAAAATATTATTTTTTAATATTATTATTGTTTTGGGATTTAACAAAGTGAATTGTTTCTTATATTTTATGTGAAAATATGGGAAATTTATAATGATTAGATGAGTTGGGGGGACTTTTGCATCCAAACAGGGCCCAGTGTGTGATTTAGACATTTAAACAGTGTTAGTATCACATAAAACTAGCTTATATAATTTCTTTTATGTTTCAGCTTTTATGTTATGAAAGACTGTCATGCTAGACAAGTTTTATGATCCAATAGATGAGGTATTTTATGAGATGAATCTCTTTACCAAGCATTATGTTACGAACGTACGTAATATTCCTGACCTACGGGAAGGGGTGTTACAACTACCTTCTTGAAGGTTACAACATGTCAACATGTTTAAAAAGAATCGGCGTAGTATTACTACATACCATTTCATTTCGAAAGATAGATATTGCACAGCTCTTGGTGCGTGTAGTTCTACTAATCCAAAAACACGAACCTCCAAGAATCAGCATTGGTACTGGGCTATTCCATTTCCTAATTCATTAGTCACAGCCCAGAGGTTTATTTTTAAGCAATAGCCATAAAGGAAAATATTCTACCAACGTGACTCCCCTCTATATTTTCAAAAGAACATATAACAAAACAAGTTAACATAGATATAAAGAAGGAAATAACATCGGCCTACCATGATCACGTATAGATGTGGTAACCAGTCTAACTGATAAGAAAAAATGGAAGAAAACAGAAATTCTACGATGAACAGATAGAAAGACTGAAAAATATACCACCAAAGAATTGAGGTAGCCCAAAACAACTTTACTTTCCGAACTCAATATGCGTTCAGCATCATCCAATGTGGTTATGTTGGAGACACCTGGTCCTATCTTCTTCTTAATCCACGTCACTATAGCATCTCTGTTAGTTTAAACAAAAATTCATCAGCCCATGGCATTAAAATGCATACTTCGCATTAAAGTTTTCATTCAAAATTATTTTTTCAAATCATTTTAATCTAGCGACCTTCAAATGAAACGGGAAAAAACAAAATATTGAGTTACACGGCCAGCAATCGTGAAATGAAGGAAAATATACAAGCATAACGATCATGAAGCATCAAATAAAAGAGAAAAAAACAAGACAACAAAATATTGAACTACATGTCCAGCTTTCCTGCTGCGCAAAACACCACTGGCTGATAGTAACATCTCGATTTTCTCCCTATTCAAACGCTTTCCCAGTAACTTAAACAGAGCCAAAGCTAGAAAACCCAAACAAAAATGACCTGAATTATGGAGAGATTGACTACACTTACTTGGTCCTCTCGCCGTTATAAGGCTTGTGAACCCCATCTACGAAAAAATAAACAGTCGGAAAGCCCTGAACATCGTACTCCTGAGCCAGATCGCTCTCCTCCGTCGCGTCTACCTTCGCCAAGGCCACGTCCTCGCCCTTGAGATCTGTCGCCGCCGCGGCATACTCTGGCGCCAGCGCCTGGCAGTGCCCGCACCACGGCGCGTAGAATTCCACCATGACGAAGCGGTTTTTCCCCACGAAATCGCTGAAATTGCCCTCCTTCAAAACAACAACATCTTTATCGTCCACTTCGGGCTCCTTGTACTCGTCCTGGTAGGCCGACTCGTCGAAGTCGGGCAAGTTCTCGAAATCGTCTTCATCGAGGTTTTCTTCGTCGGAATGGTCCAGATCCGAGTGGTGGAGGTGGGATTGGTCGTCAGCCTCATCCAGGAAGCTAAGGTCCTCGTCGTCCTCGTCCTTGACGTCTTTGGAGAGGGTCAGAGAGAGTGAGGAGAAGAGGAGCAGAGCGGCGAGTGAGAGAAGAAGGAGTCGACTCGGCATTGTGAAAGAGAGTCCGCGACACAGATCGAAGAGTTTGAGAACGAAGGTAAAGAGAGTGAGATCCGAGATCGAAGAGCCAGGGTGTTTTAAATGGGAGTCAAAACAGACTGAATCACTGAACGAAAGGCCAGGCTTTAACGACGCCGTTTCTTTTGCTTTTAGAAATGATAACCGTTGACGACTGGCCAGTTGGGCTTCGAAGCATGTCGAGTGATTTGAGCCTTCGACGTTCACAGTTTCTCTGCCATTCCGCGCAACGAAAAGAATATACATTCGAAAGGCGTAAATAACATGATTTTTTTATTTTTTTATTTTAATATATATATTTAAATAAAAATAATAAATTACATATTGATTATATAGATATATTTGATTAAGACTTTTTTGTAGTGTTTTTCTTTTATTGCAAATAAAGCATTTGTGTAATATGATTTAATTTAAAAGATAAATTTTAAAATCTTAACTTAACAAAACAAATCTTTTCATTTAAATAACGTGACGTAAATCTATTTATCAATTTTTTATTAGCTCATTAAACATGTTATTGATATAGACATATCAATTTATGAAAAAAAATATTGATATGTTGATTCTTCTTATGAATAGAATCGATGTTACACACAAGGCTTTTAAATATCATATCATCTTAATAAATGTTAATATTTAAATTTTAAATAAATAAAATGTGAGTGTCACATTATTTAATCAGTCTCAAAACACTTAGGCCTCGTTTAGATTTAGAGATGAAATGAGATGAAATAGTTTGTGAATAGTACTGAAATTTGTGAGTTGAAATTTGTAAATAGCATCTCTCAATTCAAATCAGACTCTTAATAATTTTTCAAAAAGTACACCAATAGATATGATAATTAGGTTGAAACATATTTTATTTTGTACTAAAAATTAATAAATAGCATTCTTGTCCACTTCATCTAGCTAAAATAGATGAAAATAAGTGAAATTATCGACGTGTTACCTTTAATAATCGGATTTTAAGTTATTAATAGTTAATGGTTTTATTAAAAACTTTAAAATGTATTTATCTTGATTGGACTTCCAAATATTGTTCGATACTTATTATGCTATATTAATTTTTGAAACTGACAAATTAGAGCTGCTAATAAAGATTTCAAGAAAAATTTAAAGATCCAGCGTTGTGTATTGACTTCTTAATTTAAAATTTCTCTTTTATTTTGATCAAATTCTGGCAATTTTCATACTTGGTGTTTCGCTGTTTCTTAGGGGTGCTGGGTAGGCATCCGGCTTGCCTGGACCCCACCAATCACGAGTGAATAGCCCGCCCACACCAAGTGGACGGGCGGACAGATTGGGAAACAAAATAAAAAGGCAAGGCCATGTGCTGGTTGGAGCTCCCCACTCGCCCAAACTTCACACAGCCAACAGCACGTGTGCTCAGTTGAAAAAATATATAAAAATAAAAATATACTAAATGAAAAATGAAAAATTGAGTAAAAAAAATCAAAAAAATTTAAAACATGTCATCAATTTGTAGAAGTTAAAGTAAACTTAATAATAATTAATAGAAATTATAAATTTATACAAGTTAGTTTTTTGTTTAGAGATATAATTATAACACTCGAAAGTTTGATAATAACAAATTTTGATACTTTATGCCGTTGTTTCATCGACAGAGTTGATGGAGAGAATATTCAGTTTGTTTTGACACAGTTGTCTAAATTGATTTATTTCTACAGCAAGATAGATGATCCATTTATTTCTAGAACTTTGATTACAATATTTTGGAGATATGGTAGATGATCTTGTATGAAATAATAAGATATAAATGTATGAATATAATGATTTTTTAATTTGAAATTTTTGTTTTTTTTAAGTGTTTAGACACTTTATATGGTATGGTTCAAATATTAAATATTTAGTTTATAGTTTGTTTAAGCTGTGTATTTTATTATAAATTTAAATATATTTTCTTCTGATCAAAATAATAATTCATTCATAAGTTGTATTATTCGTATGAATGTATTTATTATTTAAGGAATATTGTTGTTATGCAATGAATTTTTTTTATTATACCTAACTATTAATCATATATATGTCAATTACTCATATGCAAGAAATATCAATTTGATGCAAAATAAATTAACAGTACAGAAATATATGGTCTAAAGTATCTTGGATAAATATGTTTAGATATCTGTAGAAATAGTTTTGCTTCAATGACCTTTTCCTTTTGAGAATATCTTCTCACAGGTACATCCGATCTATTCCAAATAACGACATCCAATTGTGACCAGCCACGTAGACTCCACATCCTCTCAACCTTGGACTGCACTACAGAGGAAGAAAAAACTTTGTCCCTCACTTCCGTCATCCCTCCTCCCCCCCCCCTCTCTCTCTCTCTCTCCCCTTCCAAACTACTCATACCATCCACCGAAACCTCCTCCCTCCCTCTTCTTCCCTTTTCTTCTCTACAGTTTCTCTCTCCTAGTTTAATCCTGGAGACTGACTCATCACTAGATCTGTGAGTTCAATATTTTTTTTTTCTTACCAGTTTTTTTTTTCAGTTTTGTTTCCTTAAGTTTCTCATGCTTTCCCTCGTGTAAAAGATAAAGTTGGCTTTTCCTGTTGAGAAATATCTGGGAAATAATTTCCGACATTTATAACAAAAAAAAAAGATGTTTTTTTTGGGTTGTTTTCTTTCTCTAATCTTCTATAATCTTGATGAATGCCAATGTTTGGTGAAGGTTTGTATGAGGGGAAACTGTGTTTGGGTGTTTTGCTGGGTGAGTGAGAAAGAAATGATGAACTTCAAAGGTGGAGATTCAGAGGGATTATTTGGGTGGAAGAATTGTCTTGTACGCCGGTGTGACGGCCGTACGGCGTGCGGCGAGGTGGGTGCAAATTGCGAAGGTGTCAAAGAGTCTTTTCATAGGAGGAAAACAGATATACGGGTTAAAGGAAGTTTTGCATTTGATATGCAGTGATGCAGTGCAGGAGTTTACTATGAGGAAGTCTGATGTGTCAAAACATTATTGGCTGCCGTTAAACCCACAACGTAGGAATTTCCGTTCCAAAGAGGAACTCTTTTCTTTTTTCTTTTTTTCACTTTAAACAATTTTAGTAACCCCTTTTTAATAATAATAGAAACCCTACTTATTTTCCTCTCCTCTATTTCTTTTCCTCTGCCGACGCTCTCCTTATCCTCACCTCTCTCTCCTAAGAACCACATTCCAGAGGCTTCTTCTCCTCTATTTCTTGATTTCTCCATTCTTTCTCTTCTTTTCTTTGTCTCACACCCACACCATCATGCCACACACAACGATTTGCTCCTTCTCTCAGCCGCATCAACACCAACAAGATCTCAGCGTTTCATTTCACCTAACTTCTCCATGCTTTTCATCCCTCTCGCTCTCTCTCTTGGAAGCTCCCTGTTTCACCTCTATTCTTTAGAAACTTCAATAGATTTAAACGTTTTAGTTTAGATTTGAGAAGTTTTACCTTAGATCTGTCGATGTACTTGGGTAAATCTTTTTTTTTATTTTTTTTTTGTCTATTGTTCAAATCTACAATTTTTACCTTTTGTTTTGGCAAAATAAAGTTTCATTTTGTAGAAATTACATATTTGCTTTGCTTTGATTTCATTTCATACATGTGTATTGATCCACTTTTTTCAATTAAAGATAAGCTACATTGTTAACCAGTCTGCGGAAATGAAAACATGTTGAATTGAGAGAGGAGCAAGAAAAATCGTACCGATGTCGAGATTGACCAAGAAAAAGTATTGTATGAAAACACTGTAAAAGTGCCAAGAGAAGATAACAAAGCTTGGGACAAAAGGGGAAAAAAATATAAAAGCAGGGGTGAAATCGGTATAAATGTTAGAACTGAGGGACAAAATGGGAAGATAAATTGTTAGACGAAAATACTGTTTACACATCATTCGCACTTGAGTTTTGTTATGTATAAGTAAGTCCGCGTATTAATCTGCATATTAATGTTATTATCTTCATATTCTAAATTTAAATTAGTACTATTTTCAATAAAATTTACTTTCTAACCAATTATATTGAATAGGTGCGCGTATTAGTGCTCAGAATTGCTTATAACTAGATTTTTCTTTCGCATTTATATATATACTAAGTCAAAATAACGTGCAAAGCACGTTTGCCTAGTTAGATCAAACAGTTGTTTTACAAAAATAATATGTAAAAATAATTGATGACATGTATAGCTTAAAAGACACAGCTTCAACTTTTATAGAAATAATATAATTAATAGAATATTATAAATGAACTTTAACAAACAAATTAACTATTACAAATAATATAATTAATAAAATTTTTAAAAAAATAATTTTGAGAAAAGAAGAATGTTCTTTATCTTAAAAATTATTTTCATTTTTAATTCACATCGTTTCATTAAATAAATGTCTTACATATCAACATTAGTGCGCAATTTGGTGCGCGAATTCGCTTGCAACAAGATTTTTCCAATCAATAAATATATGACTAAAGTTGCCGACACCTGACACAGCTGGATTAAAAGATTATAAACACCTCATATAAACGGATATAAAAGAAGAAAAGAAAAGGACAAAAAAGACAACATGCTAAATACGGAGACTATCACACAGAATGTGAAAATTCACTATTTATTAGTGTAGATGCGCAATAGGCGCTTATTATAATAGAAAGATTTGTCCAAAGTTTTTTTTCGTCTGTGTCATGATCACCAACTCTAACTTAAAAAATTCATATAGACACAGATGATAAACTTATCAATTTATATGTCCGAGGCTTAAAAGGTGTGAAAGTAGTCATATCACCAACTCTAACTTAAAATATATATATTTTTTACTTTTTAGTTTGGATTTATCTGTCCGAGGCTTAAAATGTCTGAAAGTAATCAGTCATATCACCACTCTGGAAATCACTGACACACATCACCTTTTCCATAAATTAAATGATGCGAGATGGATACAGAAGAATAAAGAAACAAGTTACACGGACAGAACACGGATGAACAAGAAAAACACTATTCATTATTGTAGCAGCTCGATAGCTACTTATATAATAGAGACAAATATTAGTTAAGGGCAATGTGCGCTGCCCAAATGGAAATAAATAAGGAGAAAATAAAGATACTAAGAAATAGTAAATGGGAAGGTGAGAAATAAAATTTAAAAAAAAAAATCAACAAAACGAAAAACATAATTTAAGAAATAAATATAAATTTTATATACAAGTGAGTGTCTTATTTAATTATATAATTGCAACAGTGAGAAGCTTAACAAAAGGAGATTGAGTTTTATGTGGGTTGATCTATAAGATGGGCTGAGAGCACATTGAGTTTATTCTGGCGTAGTTGTCCATATTGATTATTTTCTCTACGCAAGTATATAATCCATTCTTTATCTGAAACTATACTTGCGATATTAGCTAAATATGGCAGATGTTCCTGTAATAATGAGAAAATATAAAATCATTATGCATTTAATTTTTTAAATAAATTTATGAATATACATTTTATCTTACCTGTGTGTTCGAATATATCAACAGATGTAGAGTTCAATATTTCTTCTGCCATCAATCGGAAGACAACCACCATTATAGATTCAGTATCATCCTCTACAACCACCATGTTGTTGTTTTCCAATAAAAGAAAAAAGGAAATAATGAAATAATCGAGTATGAAGTATCAAATAGATGTAGAAATGAATGGAAGAAGTTAGTAATTTGTAATTTATCATAATGGAATTATGAAGTCTTTTTAGAACTAAATTGTTCTTCATATAGAAGTAATGAAGTTTCGACAATATTATTGGAAGTAGAAAGTATTATCTCTGTTAAAGCGGAAGCTTTATTGTGAATGTTAATTTGAGAAGAATTAACATTCGAAGATGATCCAATCTCTCTTGTACAAATGACTTCATTGTTGTTTGAACGAAAAGAGAAAGCATGCTGAGACTATGTTTGCGTTTGAATTTTAATATTTGGAGTTTTTTTCAATTCAGCATATCTCTTTCTTTTCTTTTTGCGGATTTCTTCCTTCCTCTCCTCTGACTGAGCAATATACCAATTTGTTTTTGCTGGATATTCTTCACGCTCTTCAAGATTTATTTATATAAGTAGTTAGATAAAGAACAAAATAATTAGTGTTGATAATGTTTAAATTTGTTTATGCTTTTAATAATTTTATCTTACCAATCGGCATAAAGTTAGGGAGGGTTATAAATCTTGCGTCGATTTCAAAATTAATCTAACAAAGAAAGTTGAAAACAAATCAAAGATATGAATAGATATGTATATATAAAGAGATATCATATATAACAAATATTATAAGCATTTATAGCTAAAGCAGGAAAAGAAATCAAGTAATATCAATTAATAGAATAAAACAAATCTATTAAAAGAAATTAACACGATGAGTAAAGGAAACATTCATAAAAGAAACCTATAATGTTAACAATTTATTTTAGCTCAAGTGCATTTAAATAAATATTAAAAAATTGAATAAAATTTGCTCAAATGATATAAAAGAAAATACCAGGAAGTAGAAGATAAGTAAAAGAACAGTGAAATAGAGGAAGTTGACAACAACCAAGTTGAGGAATAGTAAATAAAGAACACAAGTAGCAAATTTGTGAAAAAAAAAATTTACAAAAAATTAGATGTATATTAATAAAATATATATTTTTACTTTATGAAGGTTTATAATTATATTAGTAAAATTATTATTGTTAATTTTATTAATAGTCAATATAGCCTAATTTTATTAAGTGTTTTTTTCTCACTTGAAGCCCAAAAGGAAAGAAGGAAAATCAGCCCAATTAGCCCAGCCGAACCATCAACCCGAACTACCAAAACGACGTCGTTTCCAGCACAGCCGTCTAGCACCCCGCAATCCCATTTGAAAATTTGGAAAACGGTGACGTTTTTGTTAAAAGGAAACCATACTTTTACATCTACCACTATAAATACATCGTTGTAAACAGTGTCTCCCTTTCTCTCTTTTTATTTTTCACCTTTCTTCTCTCCCTCTCTCTCCTCTGTTCACTTTCTGTCTGATCTCTCACTTCTGTCTGTTTTTTTTTCAACTTTCTTCTTCTCCCCTTCTCCTCTTCTCGCTTTCCGTCTGATCTCCCTCTCTCGTGTTCTCGCTTTTAACCTAGGTTTTGTTCCTCCTCTATTTATTTCGGTAATCTGTAGGTTTTTTTTGTTAAGTGGTTTTATTTCTTTGTTTTTTCTTTTTTGTTTGTGTTTTGTATAGAAGTTGGAATTGATTTAAATTCCTTTTGAAGTTGGTTTCTCCATGGTTTTTTTGTCCTTACGCTTTCGTTAGTTTGTAGGTGTTTTTTTGTAAATGGTTTTATTTCTTTGTTTTTTTCATTTTGTTTGTGGTTTTGTACATGTAGATCAGAATTGATATAATTTTGTTTTTAATTGGGCTATCTCTGGATTTTTTTTTTTTTTTTTGTCTATAGAACTGAACAGATCTTCGTATATTTGAAGATATTATGTTGAGATCTGAACGGCGGATTTTTTTTTTTTTATTTCCCTGCAAATCTAGAAATCTTCAGATTGGAGTCAATGTTTATTGCTTTCTCATATATTTTTTATATTAAATCTTTTTCCTACAGATCCAAGTCCATGTATATATTTTTTTTAGGGCGTTGTATTTCTGACTTTTTTTCTCTATAGATCTGAACAGATCTTCATATATTTGAAGCTGTCATGTTCAGATCTAAACTTCTTTTTTTGACCTTTTCGTTCATTTGTAATATTTATACGCTTTCGTTTTTTGTGTTTTCATTTTGTTTGTTAATTTTTTCTTCCATCGTCCATATGTAAATAAATGAAGAGACGATGTTCATTTCCTACAGATCTGAGTTTGGTGTATTTTTTTTTCTTCCATCGTCCCTCTTTTTCTCTGTTCTTTCACTTTTCTTTCAGACGGGAAACGAGAAATGGTTGAATTTGATTATAAAATCATGGATAAAATTGGAAACAAATCAGGAAAAAAGACGGACGTTCAGAAATGGAAAAAGATAAACAGTAGCGGCAAAAGAGGGGTAAAATTATAAAAATACAAACAGAAAAGTAAGCAAAAGTCAAGGACAGAAAGGGAAAATAGATATAAGAGCAGGGACAAAATAAGAAAAAAAATATTAGAAAAAAATACTGTTCATCTAACATTTATGTTTATATATATATTAGATATATATATATCTAAATTATAAAGGGCAGATATGGGCATTGCACGCGTGCCCAATTGAACAAATATGAAAAATTTACTACTTCTCAATTTATAATGAACAACAAATTGATAATTAAATTCATACAATTTATTAATTTTAAATACTAATGGATAGAATTTTATCTATATTTTAAGATTTTAGTTCTGATCATAAAAAACATCGTCGTAAAAAACATTACATATGTTGTAAAAAATATTGATGACCAGATTTATGTTTGTATTTTTAGATTTTTTTTTCTTGTTTACAATACATATTATACACGATTTGTATAATATTTATAACTATAATGTAACGGCTTATAAAAATCAAGTCACAACTTTAAGGTGTATGTGATTGATTTTTATAATCGCCTATTTACATATAGCTATTTATTTAGCCAATATGCTAAACTCTAATCAGCTTGAAGAATAGTAAATAAAGAACGGAAGTAGCAAATGAGGGAGAAGAGAAAAGATAAGAAAGAAAATGAAAGAGAAAAATGGAGAGAGAAATGGGAGGAAGAGTCTGGAATAATGAAAATGAAGTAAGATGTGAATAATGATGTAGTTATAGTGATGGATGTAGAATTAGGGTTTTTCTTTAATTAAAACGACGCCGTTCTTCAAATGCGTTGATAAGTGTTAGACGGTTTTCTGCTGAAAATGACGTCGTTTTGTATTTGGGGTTGATGATTGGGTTGCGCTTCATGACTGATTTCGGGGTTGGGTAAATTGGGCTGACTTTTCTATTTTTCCTTTGACATTTAGACAGAATTTTGTTAAGCACAGTAGAAAATACATGTTCTGTAGTTTATGTCAGTCCATACGAGGCATAAGATTATTCGCATGGCCTAACACTCTAATTTTTTCATATGACATTTTCAATTATTTTTATTTTTTTCATTTTAATTATGCGTTGGGATGAATATTTTCTTTGGAAATTTTTAATTTTCAAATGCTTAGAAATCTTTATGTCTTTTTTATTTTCTGATTTATTTTTTATATATGCTTTTCTCTGGTTTTGGCATATCTTAATATATTTGATATTTCTTTGGATGTGGCTTGAACATTTGTAAGTAGCAGTTTTTCAATTTTCTTTTGAGTTTAAGAAATCTCTCTAATATTGTTTCTCGCATGTCACTGCAATTGGAACGACCCAATCCTGTTTTATTAGAGATAAATTATGGATAATTTTATTAGGCTCAATAAATGAGTTAAAGTCCATAAAAGAGTTTATCGGATAAGTTTATTTATTTGAACCTAGAATTAAGCTCCATTAATTTTAAAAAAAAAAAAATCCTTCGTTTTAGACTCCAAACATTATTAGCATTCTAGATTTCCTCTTCATAATAAAATCCCTAAACTGATTTTCCTCCATGAATTCCAAGCCATGCACGTCTCTCTCCGTTAGTCACACATGCACGTCTCTCTCCGTCAGTACTCACACATGCACGTCACTACGTCTATTTATACACTTCATGCACAGTCCCTTGGACATACTGCCTTCCATGCATCCTAGGGTTCTCAGAGCCGAAACCAGCCCCTCTCGTTCCCAAACTATCACGTCGTTTTATCTCCACCCTGAATACCAAAAAAC
>QEOT01007610.1:105270-117981 GCA_003123785.1 Pterocarya stenoptera
GAAGAAGCCATGGCAGCCGCAGTAGGTCTACCCACCTCTCGTGATGTTTGGCTCACTCTTAAGCGTGCTTTTAGTCACAGCTCCAAAACCCGTGAGATACGTCTCAAAGACGAGTTGCAACTGATGAAGAAAGGCACTCGGTCTATTGCTGACTTCTTCCGTGATTTTAAATCACTCTGTGATCAGTTGCTGGCCATTGGACGTCCCGTGGATGAAGTTGACAAATCTCACTGGTTTCTCCGTGGCCTTGGCACCAACTTTGCTGGTTTTTCCTCCACGCAGCTGGCGCTCTCATCGCTGCCTCCCTTTCATGATCTGGTTCCCATGGCCGAAAGCTATGATTTATTTCAAAAATCTTTAGAGTCTAACTCCTTGATCTCTTCTGCAGCTTTTACAGCCACCCGATCCTCATCTGGACGTGGAAACCAGACTCACCGTCGCTCCCGTGGTGGTTCTCATGGGAACTCAGGCCACTCTTCTTCCAGCAACTCTAATGGCTCTGGTCGCAACCGACGTCCTTACACTCCGAGATGCCAAATCTGTAAAACCGAAGGCCATACCGCTAATAACTGCAGGAACCGCTATGAACGCTTTGATCTTTCAGCACAACTTGCTGAAGCTTTCCAGAGTTCTTGTTCTCTGTCCGATGGTCCTTACTCTGATTGGTACCTTGACACTGGCGCCTTCGCTCACATGACACCAGATTCGGCATCCCTGGACTCCTCTGAGCAATATGTTGGTAAGGACGATGTTGTTCTGGGCAATGGGGCTTCTTTACCCATCACTCGTGTTGGTACCTCTTACTCTTTTCCTGACTTACCTTTGCTTGATGTTTTAGTTGTTTCCCGCCTTACCAAAAATCTCTCATCCATTAGTAAGTTAACCTGTGATTTTTCTTTCCAAGTTACCTTTACTAATTCTTCATTTGTTGTTTCGAATCGCAACACAAAAAAGGTGGTGGCAATTGGAAAACGTGATGGCAGTCTCTACGTACTGGAGAGTGGCAATGCGGCTTTTATTTTTGTCCTCAATAAATCTGCTCTTAAAGCGTCGTATGATTTATGGCATGCACATCTTGGGCATGTTAATCCTTCTGTTATTTCTTTATTAAATAAAAAAGGACAGCTTTCTCTTACATCTATATTGCCTAATCCATCTCTTTGTTCTACGTGTCAACTTGCCAAGAGCCACAAGCTCCCCTTTTCCACAAATGATACTCGATCTAATGTTATTTTGGGCCTTGTTCGCTGTGATATATGGGGCCCCGCCCAGGTAAAATCGAAAATGAGTTTTTCATATTATGTTATTTTTATTGATGACCATTCTCGTTTTACTTGGCTTTATCTTATGAAGTTGAAGTCTGATTTCTATGAAATTTTTCTTCAATTTCATAACTTTGTGGAAAATCAACTCTCTTGCAAAATTAAAATTTTTTAGAATGACAGTGGGGCTGAATTTCGTAGTCTACGTTTTCAGTCTCATCTTCTTTCTATCGAGATCCATCACCAAATGTCTTGTCCTTATACACCGTCCCAAAATGGTTGTGCCGAATGTAAGTACCGTCACGTGACTGAGATGGGCCTTGCTCTCTTATTTCATTCACGTGTTCCCACTTCTTATTGGGTTGACGCTTTCAGTTTGCAACATACATCATTAACTGGTTGCTTGCACCACTTCTTGGAAATATTTCTCCATTTGAAATCTTGTATGGTAAGTCCCCTCATTACATAATTTTTTTATCCCTTTTGTTGTCGAGTTTTTCCTTGTTTACATGACTATGCTTCCTACAAAATTTTCCCCCGTAGCATTTCTTGCATTTTTTTAGGGTATAGTCCGTCCTACAAAGGTTTCCTTTGCTTAGATCCGACCACCACGAAAATTTATGTTACTCACCATGCCCGCTTTGATGAAACCCATTTTCCCCTTATTCCCAACTCTCCCATCCAACCTATAACTGCCTTGGATTATTCCTCCTTTAGTGAGCCCAGCCGAGCCCAAACCCCATCTATGCCCGCTGCCCCATTGCCATACGACACTCTGTCTGACCTTGTTGCTTAGCCTGGGCCCACTCATTGTCGTTTCTATGCTGATCATTTTGTTGAGCCCATGCAGGTTTCTCAGGTTGACCTCACTCCTGACTGTGAGTCTCCAGCCCCACAGGATCTTGTTGTTCTACCTGGTTCATCTGCAAGCTCAGCGCCTCAAGCCTTTGTCGATTCAGCACCTGTTGCCCCTCTTTCCTCTCATTCGATGGTCACCCGTGCCAAAGCCAGTGTCTTCCGGCCATGCCATCCTGCCTATCTTAGTCAGCATGCTTCTGGACTTCTTCATGCCTTACTCTCCTCCTCCGAACCTCGTGGTTTCAAATCTGCTGCCAAGAATCCTGTCTGGCTTGCCGCCATGGATGATGAGATTAAAGCTCTGCATGCCAATTGCACTTGGGACTTGGTGCCACGTCTCTCCAACACGAATATTGTGGGCTCCAAGTGGGTTTTTCGGACCAAATATCTCTCCGATGGATCCATTGATCGTCTTAATGCTCATCTTGTAGCAAAGGGTTATACTCAGCTTCCTGGACTTGACTATACTGATACTTTTAGTCCTATGGTCAAGGTGTCCACTGTTCATGTTGTTCTCTCTCTTGTTGTCACTCTTGGTTGGCCTCTCCGCAAACTTGATGTCAAAAATACCTTTCTTAACGGTATTTTGCAGGAAACTGTCTATATGGAGCAGCCCCTTGGCTATGTTGATCCCCGCTTCCTTGGTCATGTCTGCAAGCTCAAGAAAGCTCTCTATGGTTTGAAGCAGGCTCTTCGTGCTTGGTTTAAGTGCTTCAGTTCCTTTTTACTAAAGCTTGGGTTTTCTTGCAGCTGTGCTGACACTTTCATGTTTGTTCTTCATCTCCAGTAGCATCTC
This sequence comes from Pterocarya stenoptera, assembly GCA_003123785.1. Classification (NCBI taxonomy): domain Eukaryota; kingdom Viridiplantae; phylum Streptophyta; class Magnoliopsida; order Fagales; family Juglandaceae; genus Pterocarya; species Pterocarya stenoptera. Next base: position 108,187 of record QEOT01007610.1, read on the forward strand.
ATTTATCTTCTCTTATATGTTGATGACATATTGTCACCGGCAGCAATCCCTCTCTTCTTGGTGTCTTTATTCGCCAGCTTCATGCCGAGTTTGCCACCAAGGACTTGGGCCCTCTTAGCTATTTTTTGGGTCTTGAGGTCACCTCTGCTTCTAACAGTCTCTTTCTTAGTCAAACCAAGTACGCCCGTGACATTCTTGTTCGGGCTCAGCTCTTGGATTGCAAACCTATCACCACTCCCATGGTTGTTGGACAGCGCCTCTTCTCTATTGGTTCTCCCTTCTCTCATGTTATTCTTTATCGCTCTCTTGTTGGTGCCTTGCAATATCTGACTATCACCAGGCCTGATCTTGCTCATTCTGTCAACTCTATCAATCTGTTTTTGCATGCTCCCACTGAGGCTCATTTTCAGGCTATCAAACGCATTCTTCGCTACGTCAAGGGCACTCTCCACTTTGGTCTCACATTTTTAGCCTCTGCTTCTGTCACCATCATTGCTTATTTGATGCTGATTGAGCTGGTTGTCCAGATACTCGTCGCTCCATGTCCGGTTATTCCATCTATCTTGGTGAAAATCTTGTCTCTTGGAGTGCTAAGAAACAGCCCACTGTCTCTCGATCTAGCTGTGAATCTGAGTACCGTGCCCTTACCGCCACTGTCGCTGAGGTTCTTTGGTTGCAGCATCTCCTTCGTGATCTATGTATCTTCACCCCTGCTCCACCGCTTCTACTTTGTGATAACAAAAGTGCTCACTTTCTCAGTTCCAATCCGATCTCTCACAAGCGCTCGAAGCACATTGATTTGGATTATCATTTTCTTCGTGAACTCATGGTTGCTGGCACTATTCGCACTCAGCATGTTCCCCCTTCCTTACAGATTGCTGACGTTTTCACCAAGAGTGTCTCCCGGTCACTCTTTGTTCTCTTTCGTTCCAAGCTTCACGTCTGCTCTAATCCCACGCTTAGCTTGCGGGAGGGTGTTGAGGATACTCCAGAATCCTCTCCTGATCTTCAGCAATCCTCTCCATGATTGTGAAGATGCGTTATTTACTTCCATTTGTATTTTATTCATTGTATGATTTATTTCCATATGTATTTCATTTCCATGTATAGCATATGTGTACTCCTCTATAAATACAATATTTCTCCACCTCTCAAAGTGTGGTGGTTTATGAAAACCTTCTTAATCTTCAACCTTCCCAAACTGTCCATCCCATTATGTTGTTTTTACAAAAAAAATACCCCGCCTTTTCAAGATTTACAGATGAGAATAATTTAAGTGTTGGAAAGATTTTAGGTTTAGGAATTATTAGTTATTTTAGTAGTTTAGGTTTTTAAATAAATCACATGTTTAAATAGAATTTATACAAATTACGTGTTTATTTTTATAGGTGACCGATTACGTGTCGAAAATAGTGAATTAACACTACGAGGTAAGTAGCATGATCATACCCTTACATATGGTAAATTGCTCGTCTTTTATAAAAATATTATGCATGTACACCTTCTATTGAAAGCCCCTTTTTACGTACCTAAAACATGATAAAATTATGAAAATTCATAATTTTATGTGAAGAATTATGTATTAAGTTATTTATGAAAATATATGATTTTATGTGAGAGTTATGCATTACAATAATTTATGAAAAGCAATGCATGATTTTATGTGAAAATTTATGCATTAAAATATTTATGAAAAATCATTATTTTATGTGAGGAGTCATATATTACGACATGTTATGAAAGAATGCGATTTCATTTGAAATCCATGATATGATATGACAATATATGACAAGTATGTATGCGATTTCTTTTGAAATCTATGATATGACAAGTATGCAAGTATGATTATGATGAAATATGAATGATAAGATACATAACGGCCTATGTTATGATATGAAGACGGTACCTATGTTATGGGCATATTACATTGCCAGGTCATACATGCTGGTAGTGCACCCAGTATGTCTATATTATGTATGTATTCCACAACTCGCGGCCACGGGCAGAATCAGAATCTACTTAAATTCGCTAACCCTAACTCACGGGAGTCAACAGTGGGTAACGGCCTATGACAAGTGAAAGATAAGTTCATGTTCATGTTTATGTTAATTATGTATGTATTTATGAGTATGCATGTTTTCCAAGAAACTTTATGTTTATTATTTTTATTGTATAATGTGTTACTTATTGAGTATTCGACTCATTTTTGTATGTTTTCATATTTTTAAACCCCCCAGGTGACAACATTTATGAGGATGAGACAGCAGGACAGGACTTGACTCCGGGAGGCGAGGCAAAGGCCTAGACAAATTATGCTATGATTAGTTTTTATGGTTTAAAGGTTTAATAAATTATTGTGATAAGCACATGAGACTTTTGTATTTTTTTTAAATAAGTGCTTTCGCAGACTCTATTTTGGATTTTAAGTATTTATTAAAATTTGTTTTGTTTGTGGAAACTTTCGCATCTAGCGCGTTGTTAAAAAGAAAAGTTTTTAAATTCAAGTTTAGTAATAACACACTGGTTTCCCGAAAATTCTAAAATGTCTTTACAGGAGAGCGGGGTGTTACAATTGGTATCAGAGCCCAGGTCGAAGGATTATGTAGACTTTTTAAAATAAAGAGAGGAAAATCTTTTCAAAGAAATTAAAATAGGAATTTTGGAAAATAGAAAAAGGAAGGAAAATAATGTCTAGGCCAAGGTCTCCCCAAGGCAGGTTCTGCTCTGCAGTAAGTGTTTTTAACTGCTACTATTTTATTGTATTAACGAAAAAGAAAATTATGAATGAAATATTTGTTAGATACATGCATGCATGTTAAAGTGCACTTGCTACGTGAAAGGGTTTTAGCGCAAAGGTAAGGAAGCTTCTAAATATGAGGTCAGGAACCTTTGGTTTTAAGATTGATGATGCATCTTGTTTATGAGGAAATAGTTTTATATTTTGTAGAGTTTTATTTGAAGAAATTATGTATGAATTCAATGGGTTTTGAAACTATGATATAGATTTATATAATATTGTGTGTGGCATTTTATGATGATTGGTGGTACTCTTATGTTCTATAGGTAACGTGATTCTATTGCCAAGTACGAGTTGTAGGATTTAGGATCCAAACTTTGGAGAGTTTTGGGTTATGAATTATTGAGGTTATTATTGCATGTTGAGACTTTTATTATTCTATGTGTAGAGATTTAATTACTTTTGTGGAGTTCATATAATCATCTAGTCAAATTATTATTAGGCTCGTAATCGAATCCATTATTGAGGTTTACAATTTTGGAGAGTAAACAAGGTTTAAGAATAAATCTCGAAGGATTACAAGCCTGGGAAAAATAGGTTCGACCAATTGATCAAGGATTTAGAATAAAGACAATGAAAGAATGTGGAAAATAAGTACGTTGGTTGTTGAGGTCTAGGAAATTTCAAGGACGGAATTTTTATAAGGAGGGACGATTGTAACAACCCAATCCTGTTTTATTAGAGATAAATTATGGATCATTTTATTGGCTCAAGAAATGAGTTAAAGCCCATAAAAGAGTTTATCGGATAAGTTTATTTATTAGAACCTAGAGTTAAGGCTCCATTAATTAAAAAAAAAAAAAAAAAAAAACTCCTTGGTTTTAGACTCCAAACATTATTAGCATTCTAGATTTCTTCTTCATAATAAAATTCCTAAATTGATTTTCCTCCATGAATTCCAAGCCATACACGTTTCTCTCCGTCAGTCACACATGCACGTCTCTCTCCGTCAGTGCTCACACATGCACGTCACTACGTCTATTTATACACTTCATGCATAGTCCCTCGCACATACTACCTTCCATGCATCCTAGGGTTTTCAGAGCCGAAACCGGCCCCTCTCGTCCCCAAACTATCACGTCGTTTTCTCTCCACCCTGAATACCAAAAAGCAATGGCCATGTTTTCAACTTAATCCTCCGCCGACCAATAGAAGAGTCGGATCACCTCACTACAGCCACCGTGAAACCACCATGCAAGCAGCTCCGTTTCTCACCACTAATCGTGCACCAGCACCCCAAAACCAAGCCAACCACTACACTACCGCACCATCATTTCCTCTTCGCACCACAACCCACGCACGATAACCAAACGTGCCCCTGTGTTTCACACCCAAAAAAAGAGCACCGGTTCTTCCCACGCACGGCAATCCCGCAAGCCTCCTCAGCCATCCAACTCCACAGAAGACACGGCCCAAGCCTCCACCCTACTGTTGCCAAAGTTCTAGCACAATAGGTACACCATAGGCCGCTGCCGCTGCCGCTGCACACACGCTCTCTCTCTAAGATTCAGTTTCTCTATCACTCTCCATCTCTCTCTCTCTAAGACTCGGTTTCTCTCTCGGTCTCTCTAAACCAGCACCAAGCTCTCCAGTCTTGAGCGATCGTGAACCTCGGCCAGCCACCAGACCCACAGTCGCGGTTGCTTTCTTCCTCTCTCGGTAAGCATTGCACCACCCTCATCTCCCCATAAGCATCTGTTCCCTTATTTTTTGTCATCTTCAACCTTCCCAAATTGCCCATCCTATTATGTTGTTTTTACAAAAAATACCCTGCCTTTTTAAGATTTACAGATGAGAATAATTTAAGTGTTGGAAAAATTTTAGGTTTATGAATTATTAGTTATTTTAGTAGTTTAGGTTTTTAAATAAAATCATATGTTTAAATAGAATTTATGCAAATTACGTGTTTATTTTTATAGGTGACCGATTACGTGCCGAAAATAGTGGATTAGCACTACGAGGTAAGTAGCATGATCATACCCTTACACGTATGTACGGTAAACTGCTCGTCTTTTATAAAAATATTATGCATGTACACCCTCCATTAATTGGAAGCCCCTTTTTGCGCACTCAAAACATGATAAAATTATGAAAATCCATGATTTTATGTGAATAATTATGCATTAAGTTATTTATGAAAATTCATGATTTTATAAAATGAGTTATGCATCAAAAGATTTATGAAAAGTTATGATTTTATGTGAGAGTTATGCATTAAAATAATTTATGAAAAGCCATGCATGATTTTATGTGAAGATTTATGCATTAAAATATTTATGAAAAATCTTGATTTTATGTGAGGAATCATATATCACGGCATGTTATGAAAGAATGCGATTTCATTTGAAATCCATGATATGATATGACAATATATGACAAGTATGTATGCGATTTTTTTTTAAATCTATGATATGACAAGTATGCAAGTTTGATTATGATGAAATATGAATGATAAGATACATAAGGGCCTATGTTATGGGCATATTGCATTGCCAGGTCGTATATGCTGGTAGTGCACCCAGTATGTCTTCCTTATGTATGGATTCCACAATCCGCGACCACGAGCTGAATCGGAATCTACTTAGATTCGCTAATCCTAACTCACGGGGGTCAATAGTGGGTGACGGCCTATGACAAGTGAAAGATAAGTTCATGTTCATGTTAATTATGTATGTATTTATGAGTATGCACGTTTTCCAAGAAACCTTATGTTTATTATGTTTACTGTATGATGTGTTGCTTATTGAGTATTCGACTCATTTTTGTATGTTTTCATATTTTTAAACCCCCCAAGTGACGACATTTATAAGGATGAGACAGCAGGACAGGACTTGACTCCGAGAGGCGAGGCAGAGGCCTAGACAAATTATGTTATGATTAGTTTTTATGGTTTAATGGTTTAAATAAATTATTGTGATAAGCACATGAGATTTCCTTATTTTTTTAAAATACGTGCTTCTGTAGACTCTATTTTGGATTTTAAGTATTTATTAAAATTTGTTTTGTTTATGGAAACTTTCGCATATGGCTTGTTAAAAAGAAAAGTTTTTAAGTTCAAGTTTAGTAGTAGTACACTGGCTTCCCAAAAATTCTAAAATGTCTTTATTGGGGAGCGGGGTGTTCCAGCAATGTTGTTTCTTGTTTGACTATCTTAGTTGTATTGTTTCTTTTTTAGATACTCTATATGCTAACAGTTTCTATCTTCTGAAGTTTATTGTTCCTGATATGTTTCCTTCTTATGTTTGTGCTCATATGTAAATTATTTTTGGCAACACATAGAGATCGAAGATTACATTAATGACATTCTTTTTTTTTTTCTCTTTTTTTTTGAATAGTTATCATCTTTTGAGGTTTACTCTTTGTGATCTATTTTCTCACTATTTCTGTGCTGATATCTAAATTGTTGATTGCAACACATACAAATCTAAAGTTACATTGGTGAGATTCTGATTTTTTTTTTTTTCATTTTATCTTATGCATTGCCCTGTTGTGAAGAATATATTGGTTGAAAGATTTTTTTTTAATGCTTATAAATCTTTACCTCTCTGTTTCTCATCTTCTGATTTATCTTTTATATATGATTTTTATTGTTTTAGCATATTTTACTGTATNAAAAAAAAAAAAAAAAAAACTCCTTGGTTTTAGACTCCAAACATTATTAGCATTCTAGATTTCTTCTTCATAATAAAATTCCTAAATTGATTTTCCTCCATGAATTCCAAGCCATACACGTTTCTCTCCGTCAGTCACACATGCACGTCTCTCTCCGTCAGTGCTCACACATGCACGTCACTACGTCTATTTATACACTTCATGCATAGTCCCTCGCACATACTACCTTCCATGCATCCTAGGGTTTTCAGAGCCGAAACCGGCCCCTCTCGTCCCCAAACTATCACGTCGTTTTCTCTCCACCCTGAATACCAAAAAGCAATGGCCATGTTTTCAACTTAATCCTCCGCCGACCAATAGAAGAGTCGGATCACCTCACTACAGCCACCGTGAAACCACCATGCAAGCAGCTCCGTTTCTCACCACTAATCGTGCACCAGCACCCCAAAACCAAGCCAACCACTACACTACCGCACCATCATTTCCTCTTCGCACCACAACCCACGCACGATAACCAAACGTGCCCCTGTGTTTCACACCCAAAAAAAGAGCACCGGTTCTTCCCACGCACGGCAATCCCGCAAGCCTCCTCAGCCATCCAACTCCACAGAAGACACGGCCCAAGCCTCCACCCTACTGTTGCCAAAGTTCTAGCACAATAGGTACACCATAGGCCGCTGCCGCTGCCGCTGCACACACGCTCTCTCTCTAAGATTCAGTTTCTCTATCACTCTCCATCTCTCTCTCTCTAAGACTCGGTTTCTCTCTCGGTCTCTCTAAACCAGCACCAAGCTCTCCAGTCTTGAGCGATCGTGAACCTCGGCCAGCCACCAGACCCACAGTCGCGGTTGCTTTCTTCCTCTCTCGGTAAGCATTGCACCACCCTCATCTCCCCATAAGCATCTGTTCCCTTATTTTTTGTCATCTTCAACCTTCCCAAATTGCCCATCCTATTATGTTGTTTTTACAAAAAATACCCTGCCTTTTTAAGATTTACAGATGAGAATAATTTAAGTGTTGGAAAAATTTTAGGTTTATGAATTATTAGTTATTTTAGTAGTTTAGGTTTTTAAATAAAATCATATGTTTAAATAGAATTTATGCAAATTACGTGTTTATTTTTATAGGTGACCGATTACGTGCCGAAAATAGTGGATTAGCACTACGAGGTAAGTAGCATGATCATACCCTTACACGTATGTACGGTAAACTGCTCGTCTTTTATAAAAATATTATGCATGTACACCCTCCATTAATTGGAAGCCCCTTTTTGCGCACTCAAAACATGATAAAATTATGAAAATCCATGATTTTATGTGAATAATTATGCATTAAGTTATTTATGAAAATTCATGATTTTATGAAATGAGTTATGCATCAAAAGATTTATGAAAAGTTATGATTTTATGTGAGAGTTATGCATTAAAATAATTTATGAAAAGCCATGCATGATTTTATGTGAAGATTTATGCATTAAAATATTTATGAAAAATCTTGATTTTATGTGAGGAATCATATATCACGGCATGTTATGAAAGAATGCGATTTCATTTGAAATCCATGATATGATATGACAATATATGACAAGTATGTATGCGATTTTTTTTAAATCTATGATATGACAAGTATGCAAGTTTGATTATGATGAAATATGAATGATAAGATACATAAGGGCCTATGTTATGGGCATATTGCATTGCCAGGTCGTATATGCTGGTAGTGCACCCAGTATGTATTCCTTATGTATGGATTCCACAATCCGCGGCCACGAGCTGAATCGGAATCTACTTAGATTCGCTAATCCTAACTCACGGGGGTCAATAGTGGGTGACGGCCTATGACAAGTGAAAGATAAGTTCATGTTCATGTTAATTATGTATGTATTTATGAGTATGCACGTTTTCCAAGAAACCTTATGTTTATTATGTTTACTGTATGATGTGTTGCTTATTGAGTATTCGACTCATTTTTGTATGTTTTCATATTTTTAAACCCCCCAAGTGACGACATTTATAAGGATGAGACAGCAGGACAGGACTTGACTCCGAGAGGCGAGGCAGAGGCCTAGACAAATTATGCTATGATTAGTTTTTATGGTTTAATGGTTTAAATAAATTATTGTGATAAGCACATGAGATTTCCTTATTTTTTTTAAATACGTGCTTCTGTAGACTCTATTTTGGATTTTAAGTATTTATTAAAATTTGTTTTGTTTATGGAAACTTTCGCATATGGCTTGTTAAAAAGAAAAGTTTTTAAGTTCAAGTTTAGTAGTAGTACACTGGCTTCCCAAAAATTCTAAAATGTCTTTATTGGGGAGCGGGGTGTTCCAGCAATGTTGTTTCTTGTTTGACTATCTTAGTTGTATTGTTTCTTTTTTAGATACTCTATATGCTAACAGTTTCTATCTTCTGAAGTTTATTGTTCCTGATATGTTTCCTTCTTATGTTTGTGCTCATATGTAAATTATTTTTGGCAACACATAGAGATCGAAGATTACATTAATGACATTCTTTTTTTTTTTCTCTTTTTTTTTGAATAGTTATCATCTTTTGAGGTTTACTCTTTGTGATCTATTTTCTCACTATTTCTGTGCTGATATCTAAATTGTTGATTGCAACACATACAAATCTAAAGTTACATTGGTGAGATTCTGATTTTTTTTTTTTTCATTTTATCTTATGCATTGCCCTGTTGTGAAGAATATATTGGTTGAAAGATTTTTTTTTAATGCTTATAAATCTTTACCTCTCTGTTTCTCATCTTCTGATTTATCTTTTATATATGATTTTTATTGTTTTAGCATATTTTACTGTATCTGATATTTGATTAGATGTGATCTGAACATGTGTGAGGAATTTTGTTTTCTTAGTAGCAGTTTTCTTTTGAGCTTAGTGAATATCTTTAGATGCACACATGTACTACATCTTTTGAAGTTTTTATTTGTTATATTCTGATTTATTTCTTATATATGTTTTTGTGTTGTTTTAGCGTACTTTACTATGTTTCATATTTGTTTACATGTCATTTGAACATGTGTAGTTCATGCATTGCTAAATTTCTGTTTTCCTGACCTATATTGATTGTTCTTTTTGTCAATATCATTTTTATTTTGAGTTTAATCAATATGTGTAGATGTATCTTCTAATTTATTTTTTTATATATGCTTTTGTGTTCTTTTAGCATAATTTGAGATCTTTGATATTTGTTGAGAAATTTTTTTCCCGACATATACTGATAGTTTTTCTTGTTTAGTATCAGTTTTCCTTTAAGTCTAATGAATATTTGTAGATGTACAGATGTACTACATGTTTTGAAGTTTATAATTTTATTTCTTTCTCTCATTTTATTTATTTCTTGTATTTTTTTTCTTGTATTTTTTTTTG